>WOGP01004202.1:0-14261 GCA_015342065.1 Leptinotarsa undecemlineata | reverse complement strand
ACCTTCGTTGTGGAATAAAAATCAGATATCATTCATATGAGTGCTACTTTAAATGAATGGTAACAATTGGCACTTACATGGAACACTGTCATCCTCACTGGTATACATCCATGTTTCGCCTCGAGACCCTTGCCCCAAGGCTCTTCAGTACCAAATTGGATAACAGTATAACAGTATAGAAAATACACACAATTCTTTCATGAATTACGATTTTTTAATGTCACGGAATGAGCTTGATCTGCTTATGTCATCGATGACATCGTATTGACATTCATTCACCTAATTGATTCAATCCCAGCCAAGAGGAATCTCATTTGAATTGAAGGGGTTATATTTTTAGGAGTGATAAATTTTTGAGAAGAAAGTTTTTAGCATTCTACTACTTCATCTTGATACAAAAAAAAGGATGAGGGAATCTTTCAAAGAAAGTTAGGAAGTAATCAATTTGAAAATAAGTACCTCTATACATAGATGTGTAGATCATGCAAAGGAATAACTTTCAGACACAAACTGAAAGAAAGTCCTTCTGAAAAAGCTACTTCCATATGAACATTGAATTACTCGAAAGAAAAAAAAATTCTAAACAAATACTTCTGTGTGAACACTGAATTATACAGAAGATACTTTTCTCTACTCAGTTTATATCTCAAACATTCGTTGTGGAAAAAATCAGATATCATTCACATGAGTTCTACTTTGAATGAATGGTAACAAATTGCCCTTACATAGAAAACTGTCATTCTCACTGGTATACATCGATGTTTCGCCGTAAGACACTTACCTCAAGGCTATTCAGTACCAAATTGGATAACATTATAGAAAATACACACAATTCATCAATGAATTACGAATTTTTAATGTCACGGAGAAAATTTGATCTGCCTATGTCATCGATGACATCGTAATGGCATTCATTCACCTATTTAATTAAATCCAAGCCAAGAGTAATCTTATTTGAATTGATGGAGTTATATTTTTAGGAGTGATTAATTTTTGGTAAAGAAAATTTTTGACTTTCTGAGGAGATTCCCTAAACCTTTTTTTTTGTATCAATATGGAGTAGTAGAAAGCCAAAAACTTCCTTTTCCAAAAATTATTAATCACTCCTAAAAATATAACCCTTCGATTCAAATAAGATTCCTCTTGGCTGGGATTGAATCAAATACGTAAATGAATATCACTACGATGTCATCGGTGACATAATCAGATGAAGCTTATTCCGTGACATTAAAAAATCGTAAAGATTTCCATCAAATGGTTGGGAGGTTCAGCTGGTTTACGTTACTGGAGAAAAACTGACGATTTCATAAATAGTTATGGTATTCAAACTGTACTGAATTTCATATATATTCTGAAGTCTGTCTGCCAACGGTTCTTGCTCATTAGTCAGTTCATTTATTGCAGTATGATTTGAAATAATTTTATCAAGGATTCCATTTATCCATATTTCATGTGTTCATGGCGTTCTATTATTTTCTGTGCGAACTTTATGGTTATTCCGAGCATTTCTAAACTTCTTTAAATTATTATTAATTTCAGAAAGATAAACTTTTAGCAAAATAAATCGATGAACAATATTATCAGAAGAATGCCCTCATTTTCCATTTCATAAAATAAGTCATAAAACTTGTTGATGACTTGCTTAAAATCATCAACCCATAGCCGTTCAATTATTTGGTTGTACACTGGCCTTCCTATTATATGACTACCTGTCCGTAAACCAAGAACAGAATTCATCAGTATAGCAACGAACAAATTTTCAAATCCATGATCAGATCTCTTACGCGAAGGTAATCCATATTTTTGAGTGAGATAGAAAGGTTTTGGCTTTCTACTTCTCCGTCTTTATTCATAAATGGGGGAATCTTCCAAATTAACTGTTCATGAAGATGTGATCATGCAAAGTAACTTTTAGATATAAACTGAAAGAATAAGCCCTCTTGAAACAGGTACTTTCATATGAACATTGAATTACACGAAAGTTATATACTTTCAACAAAACAAATACTTTTATATGAACACTGAATTATACAAAAAAAACACTTTTCTTTGTTGGATGTTTATCATAGTCTTCTGGACCTAATGTGGGTTGTCCCTTGATTGGTTGACTCTTGTGAATTATATCTGGAGAGTAATTGTTCGGAGCTGATCCCTGCTTTGTTGAAACAGTTATTCTATGCTGTTCTGAGGTAGTACTATTTATATTAGTGAACTCAGTGGGCTATCGTGCTGCAGCCTTTTCTGAGGTACGAACGGTTCAATGTGAACACCTATTAATATTTTGGAGGTTTTGTAAATGGATACATGTAGTGTCAACACAAAAATAAGTTATATACCAAGATACATGTATTTTAAAAAATATCATCAAAATTGATCACTACAAAATTTATTTCAATAAGGTTTCAAATTTTCCATTGCATCACAGGGTATTCATTGGAAAAATTAAACATACCAATAAAAAAAGGGAATCATGGCATATATGAAAACTTTCTCCGCATACTTTTATTTAGCAAAAATGTATAATGTAACCAAAAATTTTAAAAAATGTATGGGCTTTCATATCTATCTGCGAATTTTCCAAGTTATTATATTTTGTGAATTTGTTGTTATAGTGGCAGCTAGTTTAGTGGTGCAGCCAGGAAACGACTGAGTCGTCTTCTCAAGAGCGGAGTACCTTATGAAACCGCAGACTCTATCACAGGTGGTCGTCAGGTGTACCTGATGTGCAACACCCTCATATGGGAAGTTTGTCATGAGCATCAAGGTGGGAATCTTGATTGAAACACCTTGATTATCCGACGACCTCATTAACGGCCAACCAGCTGGAATCTCTTCATGGGGCTATTTTATCGGCTGTGGAAGTTGTACCAGACGGTGAGCCGCAGGTACATTTCCAGAGCTGCCTCTTTCGGCCTGGATGGTTACAGGTCGTCTGTGAGGATCAGGTTAGCGCCGACTGGCTTGCGGGTGTAGATAATATCCTGCAACCGTGGGAGGGCGCTTCCCTGAAATGCGTCACAGGGGATCAACTTCCGAAGCCACACTTCTGTGTTGTTTACCTACCTGACGGAGGCAATTATTGACTGAACTCCGAACAGGTCCTCACTAGATTGAGGAAAATGAACCATGGTTGTCAATCTTGAACTGGAACCATGGTTGTCAACCTTTCACTAAGAAAACTCAGGCCCTGGTCAAACATGGACCTTCGCTGTAGACGATGGATCCATGGCCGTGCTGGCGAGTACGGGTTTCAGACCACATTTTGGTTTGGGGCAGGTCTTATTCCGCCCTAAAACCTGGGCACCCTCCGAGCAAGAAACTACTCAAACGAGTCACACTAGTGATTCCGTTAGACTAAATAAAGCGGGACCAAGTGAAAATCCACCTATGGGAAGGAGTTTAACCAAACCTCCACCCAAACAAAGGGGTAAACCACCGGCTCACACCCTGCCCAAGGCCGGGAAAACAGGTGTTTCTCAGGAGACGAAGACGGCCAATGTCTCGTCGAGTAAACTGGGACAAAAGGCTGGACGTGGCTCTCTGAAAGCAAAGACAGAAATCGTCTCGTCAAAGAGATCCAATAAATGAGCAGACAACTCAGAGACAGCAGGTGTCCTTACCTCATCATCTGAGCCTACACATCCCTCGATCTCGGGAGAGGAAAATGGAGGTCTCCTTAGGGACCTCCCATCTTCTTCCTCCTAGGGTCGAGGAGTTCCAAGTTTGCGGCAACACTTGTTATCTTCAAGTGTTTGCAGGCAAACTCACAACATGCTAAGGTCGCTTTATACGTCCTTGGACAAAATTTCAAGGATGAATTAATCGATCTTTCTTTCCAGCTGGAACCATGGAGAGGAAATACAGGCCGAGTAACCGGACTTAGCAATATTCCTGGTGAGGTAATAGCGTGCCCTGGGGTGAAATCCAGAGCATATCTGTTCATCAGAGCATATCTGAGCATATTAACCATTTTTTGCTTACAGAATTCTGCACCCGAAATGGGGTAGTCATCAAAATTTCCCTATCGGTCAAGAAGGGTAAGACGAATTTTATCGCCTAGGAACTCTTAGTATACCTAAAATATGCCTAGTGACATATGCGACTGTATTTCAAGAGGGATTTTACTCTATTGAATTGTGTGCGGAGAGATTGAAATAATCCAATCTCATAAACAAATCAATGAAAATATTATCGGACAGTCAAGTGGCTTTGGAAGCTTTTGGCACCTATTTTCTCTTGTCTGGATTCCTGGCCATCCTCCAATGAAAGGCAATGAGGCTGCTGATTCCCTTGCAAAGGAGGTGCTGCAAGTAGCTTCATTGAACCATAACCTGTTATTGGCATCACTTCAGGCTTTACCAAACAAAGATTGAACACCTGGATGGCAAGAAGATTTATGGACTTCTGGAAAAATCTTTCATGATTGGCTCACTCCAAACTATTTATTCTTTGCAGCTTCATACCAAACAGTTGTTGGACTACAGTGGGGATGAACTACGACGTCTAACAGGCCTTCTTACAAGTCATTGTCATTTGAATTATCATATGTAGAGATTCGGACTGTCGGTAGACAATTTGTGCCCCGCTGGGGACCGAATGAGAATTTTAGAGTTTGGCAGAGCCGTAACTCTTACAATCTGACCTGAACGACCACTTATCATACAAACTAATCGGCTTCGTTAAGAATTTGGGTTTGTTCAATCAAGTGTGAATAGGTAGCCAAATTGAACCCTTGTGGGTTGCAGTGGAGGGTCGACTAGACTTACTCACTTTGGACCTTATCTAACCTAATCCAACACCTGAAATATGGAAGACCAGAAAAATGAAAAATCAGCAGTCGCCCATCTTATTTTGCAACAATACCATTCCATTAAAATTCAATAGGCAAGTTTACAGGCATCTAGATGCCTACGAGAGCGTAGAAATAAGTAAACATAATATTATTATAAATAGTGGTGATAGACCATTACCTAATTGTATACTCTACAGCTTGCTGGAATAATATTTTAATCATCAGATTCACCTGACTATAACATGAGGCCACATAGTAAGACAATTAAGACAATTAAAGACAATTAAGGTACAGGAAACATGTGTGAAGGTGTTAAATAATGATTTGGGATTGGGTTGAAACTCCAGTTATATTAGTTACTATATGCTCAAAAAATAGCCAGAATTCAGTTACTTCGTAACTGTTAAATTTGAAAAATAACCACCTATATTTTTCTTCTATCTTCTACACACGTCGAATAAATATCTTACTTTGATACATTGAATCTACAGATATCGTGGTTTCATAACAGATGTTGAAAATATTTTTCATTCTGTTGGAACAAACTGATGTTTGTTCGTACTACTGTTGCAATTTGAATGATTCCTGTATGAGTGTTGGAATTAATAATTTGTTCTATTTCAGAATGATCACTTGAAAACCAGTCTGCAAGTTAATTACACATCAATCACTTCAATAATGTTCTCACCTTCAAATTTGAACGAATAATAGCAAACACTCCAAGTTATTACGCAAAAATTTCAAGGTGGAAGTGGTTGTGCTCATGGCATGGTGCCATCAGAAAGTAATCAACAAGAATTTAATCTTTCGAGCGAAGATAAATCAATTATAGTCAACTCAGTCATTTGTGGAATATACGTGAGTCGAATCAAGGTGAGTTATTCCATATTTTTGAGATTTAGTTTCAGAACAAAAACGTATAATACTTATTCAAACGTAATATCGATAATATTATCATTTCTATATCTCAACATTTGCAAAAAAAATCGCAAATGAAATGTTTTGCACCGAGTATCATCACCTATTTAGCTCGAATTAGATACATGGAACATGAAGTGAGAATAGTAATGATGCTTTCTAGGTGGTTTGGGAAGTTATTAACATAACATAAAAGCAGTCAATGCAGGTGACACCATCTTATCATACAATTATTTGATTCATTTCGCTACCAAACTAATCAAAACAGTTTGTATTACATGGACATATAATTTTCAATGCATTCATTGATATAGAACTCAATAAAATTTTGGTAAATTATTATATGTCGATACAAAAAAAAGATCAATACCTATTTACATTTCAGAATAAATTTCAGTTTTGTCGAACAGACCTAGCATAATTATTGGGAGA
This sequence comes from Leptinotarsa undecemlineata, assembly GCA_015342065.1. Taxonomy (NCBI): domain Eukaryota; kingdom Metazoa; phylum Arthropoda; class Insecta; order Coleoptera; family Chrysomelidae; genus Leptinotarsa; species Leptinotarsa undecemlineata. The sequence goes on along the minus strand of WOGP01004202.1, from coordinate 8,119 downwards.
GTCAATAAAAACAGATAACGTTCAAAAAACCTCCAAACAATCCTGAGTCACTTCCGGGTAAATTTGGTACTGCAAAAGTCAGAGAATATTATCATTGTATCTTCCATTACTGTGACTCGAATTCGATCATTTCAGAAATCAACAGACTGTGAAAGAAATCACAAAACGGTCGGTAGCCGTGAAGTTTGACGTGTATGCTATGTTCACTCAGTTATTCGGCCGATGTGTGAGTCGATGGTTCAAGCCCCAGGTTGAACGCTCACTTTTCACTCTCTATCGTCCAACGCGTGTTAGGAATCATACGTTTGAAGATAAGACGTCGTTTAGTCCTTAGCTCGCACAGGATTCGACTTCTGAGGGTTGTCGTTTGTGGTGGTGGTTAACCTAGTTTTTTTTAAATATATTTCATTTTGACAGATTCAGAATATGTAAAAGATTCATTTAGCCACTTAAAGTTTCAAAATTCATTCAGATCACTGACGGAATTTCTATACATCGATTAATTGATCCGTCGAATGCATGAAATAGGATAATTTGCCATGCTAAGAACACCCATGTCAAGGCAAGGCCTTAGTATGTGTTCCTTTATCACAAAATTTATTTATACCAAGTAAAAAATATGCTGAAACTACTTACTAAACTGGTAACTATTGAAGTGGGACATTTATTTGTCACATATTTGTATAAGATTCTTTCCATCATTAATTTTGTAAGATCATGGCGAATAATGGCACATTTTTCAGCCTAACATTTGTTGCAATTTTTATACTTTTAGATTTGTGCATTTTCATTTCAACATTTACCATTTTTACTTTTCTTTCATTTTATTTTTACATATTTCCTTTTTAAATTGTTACACGATTATATTTTTACATTTCAACATTTCTATTGAGATTTCCACATCTTAACATTTTCATAACCTGAATTGTCAAATCCATTGTACTCTCACTGTTCTGATTTATAATGTGGATATTGTGCCCTGTGCACAGGGTGCCCTTTTCTGAATTTGTTCAGATTGTTCAAATTGTTATTGAGTGATCCTTGTACTGAAAATTGAATAATTCATATTATTATCATTATTATTATTATTCTGAGCGAATATGAACCTGATAGTGAAATCTAATCCACCATATGCCTCATCTTGGGTAATGACTCCAAAAAACGATTTGTGATGCACTGTTTGGAACCATTGGTGTAGTAATGAATATTATTGGAGTTTTATCCCAACACCAAACCGATATTTCAAACACCTTGACACATGTTTCGATCAGCAAGTGATAATCTTCAAGAAGAAGATTGAACTAAATATACATACCATGTTGTCCTTATTTATATCATAGATAGCTACCTCTGCTAGATACCAGAATCTTAATTGTCTTAATTATAAATATAAATAAAATATTAATAGGTATTGGTCCACCATCGTTATTCATAATAATTGCTTACTTATTTTTACACTCCCACACGCGCCTATATACCTGTTGTTGTTAAATTGTCTAACGAATCTTATTGAACTGAGGAATGGTTTTGTTGCAAAATATGATGGGCGACAGCTGATTTTTCTGGTCTTTCACATTTTAGGTGTGCTAAGTGTTATTTTATATTTTATTTCGAAAAATATTTTGCTCTGTCTTTAATATTTTGCATCGCAGTGCTTAGGGTATTGTGGATGATATTGTAAGGAATAAAACGTTTAGGTTAAAAATGAACGAAATCTCGGCTTTTTAAAACGACGAAAACTAAGATAAATATATCTCTGTTCCTTACCGAAAAACTCTGGAAAGATTTTTAAAGAACTAGGAATGAAGGTGGTATTTGAAACAATTCGTTCACTACAAAGCCTTTTAGGAAATTCAAAGGACAAAGGATTTGTGTAATGTAAGGATTGCGATGCTAAATGATATGGACACACTGAAAGATCTATTAAAATAAGATATAACGAACACTTTGCACACCTAAAATATGAAAGACCAGAAAAATTAACAATCGCCCATCACATTTTGCATCAAATCCATTCCATACACTTATATGCGTTCCATACACCGAAATATGCGACGGACTGTGGCTGCTCATCGTTTTGAAGTTCAACTCAGTACACCTCGAACTTCACTGTTCAAGAACTCTTTCATTTGGAGAACAGCGGTAATGTGGAATAAATTTTCTGAAAACGTTTTTCCCAATGCATTTGATCCCCAGCGATTCAAATCCAATGTGAATCGCTACTTATGCACAGGCACCCTTAGGAATCCTGTAGTGTTTGTGTTCAGTCCTTGACAAAAAACAACTGCTTACTATTCTGAATGATGTCTTTTAGCAGAAAAAAGATTCAAAATATCGAAATACTAATAAAATTTTATCCGTATAACAAAGGAAGTTGAAAAAATACTTAAGAAGCTACTGCAATTTGTCATCATAATCATTCGCATAATGGATATCAAAGATGCTCACCAACCATCAAAATATACACCAAAGCAACGAAACTGTAAGCTAACAGGAAATCAGGTTTAGAAATAAAAATGAATGAAACGACAAAATCTTCGAAGAACAACTGCGATACAAAATGGGAGTTCAAAAACAAGGAAGAAAATTTATACCATTAACATCAAGAGACATAGATTTGATTCTGATAAAGTATCATCCTTTTGAAATAAAATTTGTGGGAAAAAGATACTTCCGAAGTTGCAGACGTTTAATATATTACCCTTAGTTCATTCCAATTCAGATAATTCAAAGACTTGAGAAGGGAGAAAAATATCATATGTAAATGGAGGAAATACTGAAGAACTATTTCGATATTTCTTCAAAGATCATTTAGTAATTTTTAACGTTGAATTTGGTTTTTGTTCATCAGGACCCAAATCTAGATATCAATCTGACAGTTGAAAGTTCAGACCATAGTGTTAGAGCTGTTATTTCAATTTTTTTTTTATGATGTTGGAAAATCGATTTCTTCTCGCCAGTAAAACTTTGACTGAATCAGAATAATATCAATTTTCTTTGGATAAGCAAGCGATAGTAATTGTATGGGGAATAAAATAGTTATATCATAATCTTCTCGAAAAAAGATCCGAATCATTGAGTGGCAATGAAGCATTGGTATCTATATTTGGACCAAAAAGGGAAATAGCCCTGTTAGCACCAGACTACAACTTTACGCAGTTTCTAGGCAGTTTTGATTTTGACATGTCAATACCAGTAAAACATATCTGGTTTTGAGTAGATTGCCGATAAATAAAACAAATCAGAATGCGAGTCAGACGAAATTATCGATGAAGTTATGGATATTGATTTTACTTGTCTGAATTCCGACATACATACCAACAATAGTGAACAACGTAAAAACATATCTGGTTTTGAGTAGAATGCCGATAAATAAAACAAATCAGAATGCGAGTCAGACGAAATTATCGATGAAGATATGGATATTGATTTTACTTGTCTGAAGTCCGACATACCAATAAAAGTGAACAACATACGAAATGAGTGACTGGTAAATTGGTAATTTATTATAGAAAAACTACATCTAGCACACATGGGTACCATACCTGATGAGGTATGGCCACGTATTTACATCGATTTTTGTGAATCGAAAAAGAATAATTTCTTTTTGGTAGCCCAAGATGCAGAAGTGCGTCGGAGTTACCAATGACATTGATAACAGCACAAAAATCTCAGTTATGAAAACCAAACTAGCTTTGTTAATGCTCGCAACAGCTGCAAACTTGGAATAATGAAAGCAAATAACTTTACAATCTGTCAATACTGCTTGCCAATACCAACAGGTCTAATTCCTGATGGTTGGTAGCTAAAGCTGGTAATCAATAATCTTCGAAATCCACCACTAACCCAAGCGAATGGTTCAATTATGAAAGTAGCCATAGAAAAGGCTAATCCACTGCAGTCGATTTTCTGGGAAATGCACAACCCACTATTCCCACACAAGAATCCACAATGCCAGAAATTACTTTTCGACAACGTCTTGTCAGGCAAATTTGGAAACAGCTCAATATCAACAAGGCATCTGAAGTGCCCGTCATGGTACTTAAAAAGTGCGACAATTAACTCGCAACAGATTTTCGTAGACTTTTCAATCCTTGAATATTTAGAAGGCATTAACATCTTGAATGATCAGTAATATGACTTTCGGAAACAAAGATCAACAGGCGATTTTTATCATATGTAACCCATATTTGAAATAACGTAATCGAGAAATATGGAGAGTCAAGGACATTGACGCTTGATATTACTGAGGCCTTTGACCGTGTGTTGAAAAAAGTAAGAATCAAATGAATTTCTTTACTGACGATAGCACGTTTTTCTTGTTATTCCATTTGGGTTCCAGGACATCGTCTGCGGATGCACATCTTCACCGACAGCAGGCGGTTGCATATCTTAATGAGAATCTATTTCGGATTTGGGTGAAAGTAACCAGGTTGGTTTTCTCCAAAAAGATTAATGTCTCCGAACCGAATATAAAAATGACAAGACAGACATATTTGCCTCCTGTTCGATGAGTTTGTTGTGGGTTAAAATGGATACCATTATGTTTCGACACAATCAAGTTTCTGAAATTGCAAACGCTGCTTCTCAAAAGCTTGGAGCACTATTCCGAACCAGAAGACTGTATAAACCTCTGAAAGTCTCGACCTAAAACTGCTGGAATCCATCCAAAAAAGAAAAATTTGTCTGATTTTAGACGCAAAACATCACTTGCAGCCTTGATAGTCTGTAACATCGAAAAAAAGTTGGAGTTTTGTCTCTTTTTAGTAGAGATCCCGTTGGCTTTGTCATTTGAGTCGCAACGAAAAAATTGTATTTTTAAAACCATCATTTCATACAAAAATCCATGTGATTTACATTGTAACATTCTACGAAAAATAATGCCAAATTGACACGAAAATCTTGTCAAAAAAATGTCAAAAATTTTATGCGATAAAACTTTCATTTTTGTCACAAAAAACGTATCGAAAATTCAACAAAAATGCAATGCGTTGAAACACTCAATTCACGCTCTTCAATCTCTTTAAAAAAACGCTATTTTTGCCGCATATTTTCCAAAAAAATATATATAAACGCAAAATATAAACGCAATTCATCCTCAGCGAAATTGTTCTTTTGCATAGAATTTTTCTATTACTCTGACTCATTTCTTATAAGAATATGTTATTTATTTTTTTCCACAGCTGAACACAGTGAAATATTCATGAATTTCATTTAATACAATAAATAATTCGCTCTCAAATGACCGCAATACGATTTGAGGTCGAATTGATAAACAGAAACGGTTCATGCTCATCAGAAAAAATGTCTTATATGAACGTCATAACGGGAGTGAAGATATGTAAGAATATCAACAGGGAGCTTCAGTTTCATTACAGAGTTTGTACAGCCAATGGGTCCTTAATAATTTGTGTATCTTCATTTTTAATGTGTGCATATGTTCAACTATCAAAAATTTTAGTATTCTCCGTTGTTTTTTCACTTCACAAGTTTTTTGTTTCAATTTTTTAAATAAATTTCAATATATCCCTGCTAAAAATCTATTGTACACTTTCTGGTGATTTTTTGAAAAAATTGAATGAATCTGAGATAGTTGGTCACAAGTGTTTCAGTATATCTAATACTATCGTGGATTCGGGAAAGGATTTGTAAGAGTTGTTCAAGTTGTGGTGTGAAAAATTAAGCGTGATAGCGACACGGTTGAATTATAAAAATAATGGTATAATAATAATAATAATGAAGGAAAAATCGGCTCAAAAAAAACATGATGGCGGCATTCATACAGCGTCAAAGAAAAAACATAGCCGCCATCGAAGTATACAGGGTGTCTCAGAATACGTCATTGAGAAACATGACAGTTCAACAGGGCTCTATCGTTTTATCCTGAGATTCTTCAATTTTTACAGGGTGTATCATTTAAAAAAACATGGCAGTTTAATGGGGCTTTATCGTTTTAGCGTGTGATTCTCCATTATGTACGGAGTGTCTCAAATACGTCATTTAAGGAACATAACAAGACTCTCATTCTGTTTCGTCGTTTTCCAAAGAGAGTCTGAGACACAGTGTCTTTCGACAGTCAGAGTTTCTGCATACGAGTTTAATAATTCAAATGAACTGTCTTGAACATCGTAATTGATTCCTACTGTAATCCAACAACTATTTGGTATCAATCTCCAAAAGGTGAAAAAACACCTTGGAGTGAGCCAATTCTGTCGAAAGTTTTGTCATACAGTTGTTCAATCTTTGTTTGGCAAAGCCTGAAGCGATACCAACGACAGGTTCTGATCCTATGGAGCTGCTTGCAAACCCTCCTTCGCAAGCATTCTCTGCTGAGGATGAATTGACCGCAATGGATATGTTGTTTGAGGTAGCTTTCGTGTTTTCAATTGTTTGAGATGTATTTTGAAGTACAAAGTCACTCTTTATACGCGTATCATGCATTGTTCTAGTCACTATGAGGTATTATCACAAAAGTATTTTGATACGTCTTGTATACGTTCCTTCTGTTTAAATTAATAATAAAAAATTTCGGTAATCTTTAACGCTCTGTTTCAAAAAACATGACATGAAGTGCTCTAAAATATATGCAACGTTGTGCAATAAAAAATGCGATTTTGAAAGGGTTTGATGTGTTCACCAATGGGGGCAATGGGGGAGCGAAGTATTCGACAACGACATTTTGCGTGCGTTTTCGACCGTTTTCCGTGCATTTTCGACCGTTTTCTGTGCGTTTTGGATCGTTTTGCGAGCGACTGTTTTCCGTGAGTTTTCGACCGTTTTCGTGTGTTTTTGACCGTTTTTGGTGCGTTTTCGATCGTTGTTCGTGCGTTTTCGACCGTTTTGCTTACGTTTTCAATTTTTTGTTGGGGGTATATTATCATAAGGCGGTGAGGTTAGATGAAAAATAAGAAATTTTTTTGAATAGAAATCTATTATAAATTTTTTTTGGTAATATATCACAAAGCCATTTGTATAAAATATCTACGTGTAGTTCGGTTGCGAATGTGATGCATACAGTGTGAGACACCTTCGTTGTTGTTGAATATGGAAAACATCCATGTTGTATTGTCATATCCCTCCAAATTGACAACGAGTGTAGAAATATTCAACTCGTGAAATGTTTCGGTTAGAAAGTCATGTTTCTGATGTCCCCGCACATAAATGGCATCGACAACTTGTAGATTTTCCATGAGGATGACATACAATTGATTATATTCCACAAAGCCAGAGAAATACCTCAATCCGTGAATGTTTCGCTCCAAGTAACAGGCAGTACGGTGATCTTCTTTACTCAAACAGAAAATAGGTGTATTTGGCAGCAGTAAAAAGTTACTACGCTGAATTCCAATCCTAATGGCTATTTCTTCAGAATGGAATTTTTGCTCGGCGGTGAAGCCTTAAATATCTACAACAGTTATTCTCATGTTGACTTTTCGATTGATACTGAAGCAAAATCACATGTTCAGTTCCATTTTTCAATAATTTCTCTGAGTGGGAGGTGTTCTATGAGTGTCGTGCACAATGATGTAATAGGCTCTAGTATTTTGAGGAAATCCCTCGGATGCTTCGATTTCAAGTTTTACATCAACACTGGAACTTTTGATGCTCTCATTCCTTCTGGAACAATCGATGTCAAAGAGAGCTTTGTCCGTCGGTGGAAGTGAGAAGAGTATTATATTGATTAGTCATTTTGTAGCCGAGACCAAATTGTGAGTAGTTGAAAATAATCTTGCGAAAAATTCCTCTTTGCAAAATTCAAATGCATATTTTCTTTGGGGTAATTCTCACCGTTTAGAGTGAGTGTTATATTGGTGATATTCAAATGATTGAATATTGTTGGATCATTGTTGACTTTAGTGTAATCACGTTTTATTTTGGAAACATACAATCACATAGCGAGGGCTCTCGAAGAACGAAGAAATCTTAACGGCCCGTATTTCATTTTTTGCACCACGTGTGAGAGCAGGCAGCATATGAAATTTCCATTTACTGAACGGTATGATAATAGGAGTGTCTGCTTGGATAGCTTTCAAAAGTTGTAATTTAATTTGATCATGCGGAAAGATTCGTTTAACTTTCAGTTCAATATTTTCAATTTAACTTCCGGTTTCGGTGTTAG
>WOGP01004200.1:0-14262 GCA_015342065.1 Leptinotarsa undecemlineata | reverse complement strand
GAAATTATTCCTGCTTTTTAATTATTTGTGCTTCATTGTTCAAAACTCTTTGATGAAAGTATATACGTGTAAGTATTATCACATAGTTATAAAAGTTAATCAATATATCTATGAGAAAATGGTACAAAACTCACCACACTTTTTCAATAATTGTACATTTTTTTTTATTTTTATTTAATCTTTATTAAAAATAATTTTGCACTTCTCATTTCAATGTGATATAATAGCATGTTTATCTCAATTATGCAACGGTACGCGTTTGTTCATCAAAAAGATCACAGCAAATATTCTTGAAGCAACAATTTTAATTGGGAAGTTTAAAGAAAAAGTGGTCCTGTTGCCATGTATTTCAATGATACCGTCAGATTCTACCATACCCTTCAGAGGTCTACAGTTTAAAATTCGTTTAGCTTTTGCCATGTCTATACATAAGTCCCATTTGTGGTTTAGATTTGTAAAATCCATGTTTTCCTCATGGGCAACTATATGTTGCATCTTCACGTGTAGAGAAACCATCGAATCTATTTGTGTTATCTAAAGACAGATTAACCTAAAATATTGTGCACCGATAAGGGCTAAATTAAATTGAAATCAAAAGTATTTATAATTCAAAATAATAATGTTAAATATTTAAGACTATCTGCCCTACCTACCTCATTCATAAGTTTAAGTGCCACATGTTATTTACTAACAACTTTGTAATTTACTCATGTGTTACAAAATTGAACAAAAATAATGATAAATTTTTAAATTAATACTTTTGTATTGATTTTTGCTTAATGTCAACTGTACAAAAATGTTAATCAATCGTGTTCAAAGTCCTTCCCCTTCAAATCCCAATCCAGTGAATTTTTATACCAGCTTCAACGATTCCGTCTTCGTACTTGAAAAATAATTTCATTGTACTAAGGGGTTACGGTAGTAGAAAATATGTCATGGAGGTAGCTCAAATAGGTTACTACAATGTATTATAACAAAAACCTCAGCCACAGCAACGCGTGGCCGAATCTGCTAGTATAGTATATGGAAGAGGTGAAATTTCACTTACATGAAACTACTCATGTCATCGATGACAGTACATAATAATATTCATTCGCTCATTTCATTCAATACCAGGCATAGGACTCTTGTTTGAATTGAAAGGGGGATATTTTTTATGAGAGATTCAGTGATAGGCAGCCATGTACGAGACATATTTTCTCTTAGCTGGAATCAAGCTAGCTAGGTTATTAGAACACTTTCCGTGAAAGTATCTATAGATTAGACAAGCCATCATACTTTTTTGATGTTTCAGGCTAACAAGGATGCTTGTATCTACACAGAATCTGGCAGCCTCAGGGTATGCTTAGGATATGTATTTTAATATTTCTTGAGTTTCATGAAGTATTGAAAGTTACTGATATTCCTACAAATTTCTACTTCAAAATAGTTTTCCAAATTTGTGAGAAGCTAACTTTCCGTGACATGATTGAACCAAGACATATTGGTATCAAACTTGATACTGAACAAATCAACCAATGCAGAAAGTCTATGTATTCCCCCTTTTAGAGAAAACTGTAACTTTGTTAGAAAATATTTCTATGATTATTGGAGGTTTCAAATGGAGACGTATTCACTTCAGTTCCAAGAGTCGACCACAAACCCAAAAAGCATGTATCATACATGAAAAAGAGGGAAAGAAAAACATTTCCCTTTTTATGTATTGCTCACCAGTGGCAGGTGGATTGAAATTTTTGGACAGACAACAAAACTGGTATTTAAATTTACCACAAAATTAATTTTTGGTTCAGTCTAGTTTATAACTTGAAATGTGTTGGAGTCATAATCCTCGCAAGCCAAGGTGAACTTCTCAGATCCCGACCCACTTGAACTGGGCAAACAAAGGTCAAGCGGTTTGATAAGGTCTTCAATTTTGTTGCTTATCATTACATTGCCGCAGGAGTAAAGTGATATTTATGGCTTCCATGTGAACCTTTCACTGAACTGGTTCTACCTCGTTTGTGCTGAACCAAGTTCAGCAGTTACTTGGGCAACTGCCTCAAAGAGAACTGCTTCAATTCTTGCTTCTTTACTTTCGCAGACCGTGCAGAAAAGGGAATTCAAACTACTGATGACTTCTCAGGCTGAATCCAGAACAATTGTCATGTAGACACTCATTATTGATTTTTTCTTCAAGGTTGCGCTGGTTGGGCCACTCCGACACTGTGGGGGCAGTGATCATCGGGTCTCAAAATCATGTGCCGTAAGCAAGCGCGGTGAGCCAAGAACAACAGCCTTTCGCATTGTTCCGGCCAAGATTTCTGCCTACATGCGGCAAGCCTGCTTGGTCCTGAGATTCGAAAGTAGAGTATTATAATTGTCATCAACCTCTGTCTTTATGCGATATCTTGCAGACATCTTGACACATGTTCGTACAGTACATATAATTCATTTATTTAGTACAAAAATGAATAACGGAAGGGAAATAAATAATTCACCAACTGATAAATATGAAGAATTGGAGATATGTCACATTTTTGTTCAATGGAATTCATTGATTTCGATAATCTTGTATTGATATGGTTATTAATAGATTATTCATTCGAAAAGATCGTGCAGCAGTGAAAATCAATTAAATAGATAATGGAACAATGGGAGTTCAGTTGCTGACGTCAAATGGATTATTATCGTTATCTTCGGATTTCTCGATGGAAAAACAAAACAAGACATGCGTATGGAAGTAAGAAAAAGTCTGCCAATCAAAATACTAACTTAAAAAACTGATAACAAAATGAATCCAAACAATTCTGAGATACTTCTTTCACAGCAGATGTTGGAAATAATCTTCTATTTTGAATACCGATACATTACCTCCATCTTTTCTCTCATCCGTATCTTGTGATAGCACGAAAAATTTCCCTAAACCGTTTTTTACCTCTATAGCTTTGGTATCAGGCAGTAAATCTATGTATCAATATATTTTTGAATCATATAAATAAATGATCATGTCGTAGGATCATTTTTCTTTGATTAATCCCTCAATGGTTAAATTCACATTGATATTCACCAAAATGATTCATAAATGAATGTAAGCCCCTCATTTTATATATATTAGAGCAAGCCGAAGTAGACCACGTCACTTCTTTTGAAATTTCAACAGCTCTCGATGTGTGCCTGAATCAGAGTTACCTACAGTCCAACAACAAATTTCATAAACAGGATTCCGGTTTACCAATCAATGGGTTCACTAATTTTAGGAGACACATTTATGAACGGAAACGTATTAACGGAAAAACATATTTTTTTAACAGATATTAAGACGATATTCTTGCAGGTTTTAGGGGTGCTACACGACAGCTGAACCTATTTATGACATTTATGAATAATCTCAATAGCAACATTCAGTTCACACTCGAAACAGGAACTGCGAAACAGATAAATGCCTTAGACACAAACATTACACATAATCAGAATAAATTTGAGTTCGATGTATTCAGAAAACCTAGCTATACATCACCATCCCAAGTGATTTTTTCTATACAGACAGTCATGAATTTGCATCCTACAATTCAACGTTGCACAGAGCATTCTCACTATCTTTATTTGCTAACAATCTAGCTAGGAAAATAATTACATAAATAGACAATAATATTGGTTTCAACGCAGATACAATCCAGAAGTCACTCAGAAAACAAAGCCGCAAATTCACCTAGAGACTAATATACCCCCAGATCAAACAATCAGAAATCAAGAAATGGGTAACTCTAAAATATTTTGGTGAAAGAACAGAGATAGTTAAGGGTTTTCTTCAGAAAAAACAATGTGGAAGTGACATTTAGATCACATGCCAGGTTATCTGACTTCTTTCTCAATGCCAAAGGTGAATTAGACAGTTTGGAGAAATCTGGAGTTCATAAGCATAAGTGTCCAGAGTGTAATAGTGTTGATGTGGGACAATGTGTGTCTCCGTAGCCGATGTCTTAGAATTCAAATGTAATGACGGGACAAGTGTGCTGTCATCAGCAAAGCAATATATTGGATTATTGTTTTTTTCCAACGAGTCGTTGATATACAATAAAAAGAGGATTGGAGACAATATGGATCCCTGGGGAACACCAGCGTTGATGATGAAAGTATTCGAGAGATTATGGCTACTTGTAGCGTTCAGGAAGCTTGAGAGCCATATACAAAAATGAACTGACAAGCCATAGCCTCGAAGTTTGTCCAACAAACCCTCATGCCATACACGGTCAAAGTCCGTAGAGATATCGAGTGCACCAGCTCTTGATTCTCCATGTTTTTCGATGGCGCTATTGGAAATATGGGTGACATACAATAGAAGGTCGCCTGTTGATTTGTGTTTCCGAAAACCATATTGATGATCGCTCATGATGATGAAGCTTTCCAAACATTTGAGGATATGGTGGTTTACGACTTTTTCCACGATTTTTTGTATCACTGATAGCAAAGCGACTGTTCTGTGGTTATCTGGAAGCTTATTCTTGCCCTTTTTGAGACTAGGCTGCTTCTCAGAAGCTTGGAACACTGCTCAGAACCAGAAAACTATGCACAACTCAGCAATACAATTGATGCTTCATAAATCTCAGATCAAACCTTCTTTAAAGTATTGTTCTAATGTGAGGAGCCTGCCCCTAAACATCCCTTGAAGCAGCTGCATATAGCCATTTCAATTCAGTTTCGTCTTTATCTTATAGAAAACCGCTATGATCCACCCACACATCCTGAATACACCCTGTATAGAGAGGTTTGCCCTCAGTTTGGTGACAGCGAATTTTCCACAGATATTGTGGAAAAAATCCAGTTGTAATGTTAATTTATTTGATAATTACCATTACACATATCTGAAACGAACAAACATAATAATAGTGTAACTTGTATTTTTCCTTATTTTTGTAGGAATTATTTTTCCTCGCTTTCATGCCGGTAACTAGTAATTATTCGATTGACGGCAAATATAAACAAACAAAAAGTGTCATTTCTCTTCAGGGCAGTAGTGAATAAGTAAGCAAAATCAAGGTTAAGTCTCGTTCCTTCTTCTCTCAATGATGTAGTGGATTCAAATGTGGTCTCAAATAATTTTCTGTTGAAACTAGAGTGGATAGATTAGGAAAAATTGACATCTACCATGAAAATGGAGAATCATATTTTCTGATAGCTTTGAAATCCTCTGTACAGGAATAATTGCACAATAAACTTGGCACTGTACTAGCTAGGTGAGTAACTCTGAAATTTCTTCAATAAACATCAATATATAATCCAAATGCGGTGTTTTTTAATAATATTCTTAAAATTTCGAAGAGTTCCCAGTGATCCAATACACAAGGTGCCTATTAAATTGAATTATTATATAAAATATTTCACAATATAATTTTCCGAATAACATTGATTTCGATGAAATAAAACACACGTATTGATATGTATATGAAGTGAGATATCCAAATAATCATCCATACATCCCATTTACTGATTAAAATCAATCAAACAGATGAGATGGCTGAATTGAACTGTAAATCCCCAGTTTGAATTCATTAATGAAAACCGTCAAGAATTAATCCTCTTCGAAGTCAGTAGACTCTATCCAGACTACTCTGTTCTAATGGTGTTTCTGACTATTTGAGTCTTAGGTGAAATAATTACATCTCTACTCTCTCAGGGCACACGATTCTCGGACTCACTGATCACCCACGTGAGTGGTGGACATTGGTTAATAATACTGTGTCCGACTGTGTTGGACTTTCGAAGATAGGGCTTGACCAGCTATGTGAAAAATAATAATAATAATAATATGTGGCACAACCCGATTGTTTGCCTACTGAATTTTACCGGAGTTCTATCTCAACAGCAAACCGTTATTTTGAATACTTCGGCACGTGTTTTGATCACCAAGTGATCATCTTCAAGAGGAAGATTAAACTAAGTGTATTTATAACAAAGATATCTGTGCTATCAATCTTTGCCAATTGCAGTACCAACTGATCGTTATTCGATGAATACCAAGCAGTATATTAAGTCCTCGTCCGTAAGAAGCTGATTCTCTTTGGTCTGAAACAATTGGATATCTAAGATTGAATTCGGAAGATAAAAAAAATATGAATTAATCTCCAGTGGCGTAATGATGTATTTCAACAGTGAACTATTTCATTTTACTGAATATTCACATTGTACCCTGATTGATCGTATGCGAGCTGAGGTGGAAAAGAAAATTCATTTTTTTTTCAACATTGGTTCTTGTTAACATTACATTTGTTCACGAGCGCTACATATAATCGAAATACACCGTTAATATTAACCTCAACTTTTAGGTTACAAAATATGAAGAATAGACAGTCGTCTCAAAATATGCTTGATGGAAACATATGTTATATAGGGTGTTTCAATAGGGACTTTCGAAATCTGACATTTGAAAACGGACATTTTGTTGAAGCTACGTCTGTTAAATGAATTGGCATTTATTCAGTCTATTTTACCAAATCACCATGGACGAATATAGCATTCAACAACACAGGCAACTGATCAAATTGTTTGTTATCAAATTGGATGTTATGTTCTGGCAACGTACCGCGCACATCGCCCATTTCATTTTCGCCAGAATCGTCCTAATGAGATGACTATTCGCAATGTGGTGGATAAATTTGAGTCTAATGGTTTAGTGGACGATCGACCAATACCTGTACGGCATCGAAACGCAAGGTTTGCCAAAAACATTGCTGCTGTCTGTGGGAGGATGCAGGAGAATCTCAGGCAGTCGATTTTGCGTCGATCACAAAAACTCGTCCTTTCGTAGACCACAACTTGGCTAATGTAAGATCGTGAATCTGTACAAAATCAACTGACCCAATAACTAAAGCTAAACGACAATTAACAACAACGTGTGTTCACTAAATTGACTCTGTAGCAGTTGGCAACTGACTATAATTTGCATCGAATAATCGTCTCCAGCGATGAGGCCCATTTCTGCATGAATATGTATGTGAATAAACAAAATTTGATACCAATCCACATGAGATCCAAGAGCGTTCATTGCGTTCCGAAAAAGCCATTGTTTTGTGTGGATTTCACACTGGCGGCGTCATCAGTCCATATTTATTGGAGAACGACGTTAGCCAGGCCTTCACTGTCAACGGCGAGATCTATAGGTCGATCAGTACCAAGTTCAGCCTGAATTGGATGATCTGGACACTGTCGTTTCAACAGGACAGCGCTACGTCAAGCTTAGATCAGTGGGTGTTCCTTAATGCAAATGAGTCGGAAACCATAGCGGTCCTCAAAGCCAACATAACCCATGCCATCGGTCAAATTCAGACTGATTTATGTGATAGAGTCATGGAAAAATGGATGTTTCGGATGCGCTCTACCCACAGAACACACATACTTTGTTTTAGTCAAATCTAAAGACAACAATCGCTTGATGGAAGACCCTGTAAATTTTGGGGCAGTGGAAAAGCTGATGACGGATCATCAATAAGTACTATATGTGGGTTCTGAACCAGCTGTGGGGTTAACAGCATTTTTCCTAGAGGCCTAAATCTAGGAATGGAGATGGAAAACTATAAACACACAAAGTAATACCATCTGAGAAAAGCACTGCTTCAACAAATCAGTGCTTCATGACGTAAACTCAAACTGAAGGGTATAAAACGGAGGAAGAGGAAGACCAGCGTCTTGTTCCGAGCAAATGTGAGGCAGGATGGGAGTAGGTAAGCAATTTATGAACAGTCAAATTTGTCATCAGGAGAGTATTGAATATTGAGATTGTGGAAATGAGTGTTTTGAATAGAGAGAAGAGTCCTCCTAAATGAACGCTGAACGATTTCAGAGCGGCACAATTCTATTTGCATTGCTATTGGTTACATGAGAAAATGGGGAAAGCGTCTTTTGGTTGGAGGGTGCAAATCTAGGGCAGCATCCTGAAATGTGCCAAATGCGGCATAATTTGTGTTGCTGTGTTGCTTAGCAACCTGATGAACATAGTTGCAGACCAACCACTGACTGCCAAATTTGGTTAGGATAGATAGGGTAGGTCTAAAGTGAGTGGATTCATTTGAGAGTAAATCCTCTGCTATTATTCCTCCTGCTTATATTTCTTTGTAAATATCAACATTTTTTGAAGTTACCATACCATAGGGAACTTTCTTCGATCTGATGAAAACCTGATCTGTGGTCAGTTTGCGAGTACTTTCCTCATGAAAAGGAGTATCACTGATGTGTGTCTTGGGAACTAGCTCCCCTGTGTTCATGAGTAGGTGATGAGTCTATTCCTGACTGAACCACCTACACTCCTGAGTTTGTTAACATGATTAAGAATTACAGAAATGATAGTTGGGATCATTCAATAGGCGTTGACTTAGAGTCGAATTTTTTGGTTAAATTCATGGTCCATTAAGAAAAAATCTACTGGTGACACCTCATCTACCAGGATTATTCTAGCGTCCTTCGTTGCAAGGACACTATCAAGTTCATACTGAACCAATTTAGCCAGTTGACCTGAAAGATCAGCCACAAAATAAAGTATAAAGGTTCGTTCAGGAGCTGGAGAAGTGGAGAGTTAAATATGTTGGAGATATTCGGAGGTGCATATATATTGGTCATGATGACTTCGACAATTCAGATGTTGTCAAATATGAGTTTTGAGCTGTCACACTTGAATATATGTTATATCTAAAACCTTTCCGAAATCTACCGAAATCAGGTTGATTCTCGAAGAATCAGGAGCCACAATATGTAGAAGAGTTAGCGAAAATGAAAAAAAATCCCTTCCAGAAATCTATAGGAGGTTTATTTTTCGCAGCACAAGTTTCTCAGGTACCCTATTATGGAAGCTTGAATTCAAAGAAAATTAAAAAAAAGGATGAATTGTTAGATTTTGTGGCTCTGATTGGGCAAGTGACCCAGACGAGAAAAGATCTTAAGTGTAATGGTCCCATCAGTTGGTATACCAAAAGACAACCAACGATTGTACTTTCAACTTCATCAGCAGTGAGTCAAGAAGCCTTGGGATACATTCCACACTTCAACTTATATACTCCCGATTTCTCTAATTTGGATGTTTTATCTTTATTATTTTTAACTAACTTTCCCAATGTATTTGTTCTATATGCAATTTTGATATCTCATTTTTTCAAACTTGAAACCACTTTTTCCGTTGTTTGTCCAAAATAATTTAAAGCTCTATAAATTATCTAACTTATCAATGGGAAAAACATATATAAACGTGTATATGAATTAAATTGTAAAACATGTCCTAAGGTATATATTGGTCAAGCGTGGAGAACATTTAGGAATCGATTCTTGACACATCATATGAGCTATGTGGATAAGAAAACAAATTCAACTTAAAATCATCTTTTGGAACGAAGAGTTCGTAATTTTACACAAAAAAATAAAGGTTTGAAACTGAATCATTTGGAAGAAGTGGAAATGAATATACTTAAAAATTCCAAACATTCTAATAAATGACTAACTGGATTTGAATAGATCACCATTATTGAACTTATTTTCTTAGAAAAACCGGAAAATAATTACTATTGATGTATAAGTGAGGTGATATACGTCAGGTGATCATCATTGAAGAGGTACCTTAGGCAGAGGTTTAGGTAATTTATCTCAATTATGGTTACCTGAAGTATATAAATATTAGTGTAAGAAGCCACTTGTAGTATTCACATCACTGTTTATAAAGCTACTGTGTCGTGATATATGTTTCAAACAAAGTTTGTGAAGATCAAATCGTGAGGTGTAGTTTATGAAATTACTATGGATCTTCATCAAGTAACGGCCGAATTAATAAAAAAAAGGTACATGCTAAGCCAGGACGAAGTCTGGTATCATTTTCGGCGACAAAAAATCCAGAGCAAGCATATTGAGGCTGAATATCTATCAACCAAAAAATGATTGCTGACTCACGAAGCCTTCAAACGGAGTTAAGTTCGGTCCCTGCATACTCTTTAAAAGACCCACCAAGATCAGAAGTCCATAAATATTGGTCATGTTGAATTTGACATGTTAGGCGTTGTTATTGTTAATTGTCAAATGTGGGTTCTGAGCTGTCACATCACGATTGACCCATTCACTTCAAACCATCCCTCTGGCCTAACTTAGAATCGAAATCTAACAATGAAATATGTCTTGGGAAGAGTCATCTGATCAACCTGATCGAGATGTGTGAAGAGGGATGGTTTCTTTTATAGGTGTTAAATTTTAGCGATGCTCGGACACTAATACAATCAATCTATTTTAGTGGAATAGTGGGGGTTTCAAAATACACCAGCATCAGAAGATGGGACATTCCAAATAGAGTGACTAGGTTCGAAAATATATCAGAAACATTATAGATCAATTGAGATAAAAACCGCACCGCACCGGTTTTTCTCTACACACGTAGTTTTTCCGTTTCAGAATTTACGACCCCTCCCCCTCCTTCCCCGACCATGTTCTTGACTTGATACTTTCGAAGAAATCGCTTCAGCACATGCACATACATATATAAAGTTGTTTCGGATTTCCCATTAAAAGTTTATTCCTAGTGCGTCAGCCAGCATACTTCGCAAAATAAAAGTACCAGGACGAGTTTTCAGTAAAGATACGCCCCTAACATCATGAAAAGACCTTGGAGGAGTGCATAAATACTGATACCTTATATTATTTTCGTGTGTTTCACTATCAGTCTTCAGAGTTGCATCACGTGAACAAACATTCACATAAATGAACAATTTGATATTTTAAATCGAATGAACAAACCGAGTAACCAGTGTGATAACCAAAAGTTTTGAGTAAAAGGACTCGGAAAATTTTCGAAATGGACTCTGAGCAGTTTCGTGAGTTTGGAAAAGCCGCGGTGGATTATATAGCGGATTATTTCGATACCATTAGAGACAGGTAAGGTTTCAAAAATTATTGAACTTGAAACTGATCAGGAAGATTTCTTGATGAAGATATTAATTGTGAGTCATACTCAATAATTCAATTACTAGCGCACCCAATATGATTTTCATCTTGTATTCATTTGGCGAAATTGAAATTTGGAGACACATACGTCAATGTGTTCAACATATAAACAAGTACTTATCAAAATTTTTTTAGGGTTTGCAAAAACTCATATTGTAACTTTTCGTACAGATTCAATGTTTTCTGAAAATTACGTATAATTGTACAAAATTGGAATTGTTTTCGAGTTAAAATTAATCTAATATCAAAATATAGACTTCGCTGAACAAAGTTTTTCATACATGTCATGTATATTTTCAAAAAAGCATTATTTTCGGAGATATAAAGTATTCAAAACACAAAAAAACATGTTTTTCATCAAATTAGATATTTCATATATGATATATTATTTTCAGAACCTTAGGAAAGGCATAATATAACAATAAGTGATACGATACAGATTCAACAATTTAACAATTCAATAAGTTATACCAATTCTATTGAATTCCTAGGCTAATATCTTGATAAAAAAGTATTGTAGACAAAACATCATTGAAAAACTCTTGAATTTTTTAAAAATATTCATTTCAGACTCATACACTTACAACTGTATTTTTTCATGTCTATTTGGGGATTGGCCAATAAATAACCTGTTCATTCGAGCGGAATTTCTCAACAGTGAGCTCTGCGAACAGATAATAGTCGCTAGGAGCGAAATCTGGCGGATACGATGGATGTAGGAGCAATTCGCAGTTCAATTCATGTAGTTTTGCAATTGTTTCGATTAACTTGAGAGACAAAGCGTTGTATTCATGAAACAACACTCTTTCCTTTGACGCATGCCATCGTTTCATCGCAATTTCGGCCTTCAAACGCTCCAATAATGCTATATAATATTCACTGTTGATGATATTTTCCTTCTCATGTTAGTCTATGAATATTTCTCCACGCACATCCAAAACAACCGAAGCCATAAACTTTCCAGCGAATTGTTGTAGTTTCAGGAACTTTGGACGGGGTTCACCAGTTGCTTCACTCAGATGACGATCGTTTTGATTTCAGAGTAAAGTGATGTATCCATGTTTCATCCATTGTCACATAAAGATTAAAACAGTTCGATTTGTTTTGTTTAAACATTGCCAAATACTGCTCAGAATCATCAAGACGTTCTTGTTTTTGATCAACAGTGAGCTCATGCGGTACTTTGAACAGAACTTCCTCATACTCAAATGATCGTGCAATATAAAGCCAACTGTTTTTTTTTAATATCTTATCAATGTCAGCTAACTCGAGCAACGTTGGAAGTCAGCAAATCAACGTTTAATTCTTGTTTTTGATGGAGCGGAGTCCTTTCAAACCATTGCTCCGCTTGAACCGTACGTTTTCCCATCAAGATGCAGAGTAAAATTAAAACACCAAATTGTTTTTGATCCATTGTTTCAAAAATAACAAAAGTACTGTTACTCTTTGCACAAAAACTCACAAACCTATGAGTAGAATATCATGAAATTTCAACAGCTTTTTTTTTGAAAGTTAGTACTTACTGAAAAAGCGGTTAATGCTTTAAGGCCAAGCTGACTATCATAATTTGTGTCTGCTTTACTTGAGATTTCGTTTCATACCATCCATAAAATATGAAATAACATACACATTTTCTCTCATTTTGCAACATAATTGATTTATTCATCCAGTTGGACACTACTCCTCGGCTGTTCAAGAAGAAAAATATGAATATTTTTGAAGAGACGGAAAATAATCCCAGACCCAAGTCAGTGCTACTAAAGTGACACAATGTTAAATGAGGTACGGGTGTCTGATTCTTGAAAGGAATTTGTATGGAATATCTCTGGGTGTGTTATATATCGCAAGTTGAAAATTAAGACCTTGTTAATCCTTGCATAGCAAAAGTTTAGACTTGATTGTTGAAGTTCAATCCTTCCAAATTGTATCTAGTGAGAGGTGAGAAATTTGAATACACTTTACATACACTTGGGTCATAGAAAAGTCTTCCATGTTCCACCTATCGATTATATCGACCTTTATTTTCATCAACGTCATGTTAATGAACAAATCAAATCCTGACTTCTATCTCAGATATGACATATACCTGGGATTCATTAGATATATTTTATACCTTCAGCTAATTGATTGGTAAGTAAAATTATCACTTGGTTTTACTGTTAGACTATCGGATCGATTCAGGAGGGGCGAAGCTGTTTTCAAACTGAAATTTTGTTGAACGAT
This sequence comes from Leptinotarsa undecemlineata, assembly GCA_015342065.1. Taxonomy (NCBI): domain Eukaryota; kingdom Metazoa; phylum Arthropoda; class Insecta; order Coleoptera; family Chrysomelidae; genus Leptinotarsa; species Leptinotarsa undecemlineata. The sequence continues at coordinate 1,095 of WOGP01004200.1, read as the reverse complement.
ATTACCTGTCTCACGGTTGAGCACAAAACCGTATGAAAGAAGGTCAAGGAATTTTAGAACTATGTTAGTCCTTCCATTCGAATGTTTGGAGGAGGTTTTTCTTCCAGTTTTCTGAAAGTTACTTTTTTGCATGATTAACAGATCTTTGTATAGAGTTAATTTTTTGCAATGGGCTTGTTTCATGGTTTTTGGTTTATAGTTCACTTGATAGAAATTTCTAATTAAAAAACAGTGCACTCTGTTTCATCTCTCTGAGTACTATAGTTTTCCCGTACTTAATTATTAAAAATCGAATGTGGTAGACCGGTGACGTCACGCCCCTATTCCCGCTTCTTGTTCGATTGACCAATAGGAACAATATAAATGATCAACATTGCCAAATCTTTAAAATTACGGTACGTTAACGATAATTAATGAAAAATTCTCAACATGGAATGAAATGTATATGAAAAATCATGTTTGCAGATAAGTTCCATATCTAAATTCAGTACACGAAGTCGATAGATCACAAAATATTTACCTAAATTATGATTTTATGCATTATTCAATAATATACAGTGATGAAAATCAAAAAATTCAGCAAACTGGATTGAAGAATCATTTCATATATTCAATTTATTCTCCAGTCCTCACTCTGTAAAACTGCAATTTATTATAAAAAAACGATTCCTACATACATACGTCTTTCTAATATAGCTACTAAATTCAAGCATTATATGCTCGCTTGGATAATCTGTTTAATCTTCCAAAACTTGAGAGGAAGGTTTAATGAGGTCAAGTATAGACAATTGATTGTTCTCGAACTGATCCAACAAAAGCTTCTGAGGTAATAATACCATTATTCATATGATAAAATTCAAATAATTTTTGTTTCATACTCTCAGTAACAGGATTAATTCCAGATAATAATTTCTGTGAAAAATACTAGAAGTTGAAATAAAAAACTATGTCATCAAATTCATTATTTTCGTTCTCCTTTCATTAATAGTCACTTTATAAATGATTTCTATGAAGTCTTGGAAGAGTAGAAGGACTGTAGATCTTTCTTTTCAATACTTTCACCCATTTTTTCTCATTATTTTATCCTTTGGGAAC
>WOGP01004199.1:0-14262 GCA_015342065.1 Leptinotarsa undecemlineata | reverse complement strand
AGCCTTGTATGTCCTATTCTGAGTCGAGTCATGATCACTTGTTCTCTTCTCGGCAGATTTCCATTATCCCACGGTCCTACCGCTGTTTTGATTTCTTCAAGTTTGGATTGTGCATTTGCCATTTCCTGTTCCAGATGTCCCTCAGCATTTTTTTTATATATATATGATTTCAAATCTTTGTAGGGAGTGAGCGGTGAGGCTTTCTGATTCGGATTTATTATTGCCTCACGTGCGCTTCGGTCGGCTGTTTCATTGCCTCTTATTCCTATATGGAAGGGGACCCAAAGTCGGACAACTTGCTTATTCAAAGAGAACTGGAGGGACTGTATCCAGTCTAGTGGTAACATAACTACTTAATTGTCCTAAATGTATTTTTACAATGTGTCCTTATGTAATTGAATCCCTGGATGGCAAGAAAATTTATAGACTTCTTGCAGAATCTTCCAGGATTAGCTCACTCCATGGCGTTTATTTACCCTTCGAAACTTGACACCAAACAGTTGTTGTACAAAGTTGTTGACAAACAGTTGTCAGTAGGGATGAACTACGATGTTTAACAGGCCTTCTTACAGGTCTCCGTCATTTGAATCATCATATGCAGAGACTTGGACTCTCGGAAGACAGTGTGTGTCGCCGCTGTCTGGAAAATGATGAAACAGCAGATCATATAATTTGTGCCTGCCCCGCTGAGAACCGAATCAAGTTTTGAGAGTTCGGCAAAGCCGTACTCTTACCACCTGACCTGAAAGACCATTCACCATATTAATTTATTGGCTCCGTTGAGAAGCTGCCTTTATTAGATTGAATGTTAATATGTGTGAGCCACAATAAACCCTTGCGGTGGAGGGGCTATTGCCCCGGGGTAATAGCCCTGTCCCCCTCTAAATCTGGCCCTGGCTATACGGTGTGAGCAAGCGGTCCCCGCTTCGCCCGCTAACCTTGCGCCTTGGTGCCCCGTACGCCACGGAGTATGGGTAAATCCGCCCCTGTTACTTACTCAAAACCTGTATACGTTTCTTCAGGTTATTCAAAGTATTGATTGTTGAAATCATAGGAATGGAAGTCCCTGAAGAAGGAACCCATTTTGAAGTTAGCAATTCTAAAAAAGTTTCATATAACATAAAGTCGCTTTCTCTGTAAAATCAATTTCTGTCAGTTGAAGGAATTTCCTCTCACGTAGGATAGTTTTATAATATATCACTATTACATCACATTATAGTTTCCTCAGAATATTTGTAACAATTTCAATCTTTCCCCATGTGTGCATTCCTCAGATTAATAACAATACATTTGTAATAGTCGAACAAACATATATTCACGATATTACCTTTGATCATTGTGGCCGTAAACCCACAACTCTGTTTAGATCTTAACATCCACATAATGGATTGTTATGGAATCCCTCTACTAATATACACATCTTTCATCGCTTATTCGTCTGTAACACTGTCAGGGTGATCTAACACAATCATGCCAGTTTGTGAATTCCAACAACTTATCAAAATAAACTATCATGTGTCATGGCACTGTTAAATATTGCAGAAACTAAAATATTCTGAATGATAACACTAGTTTACAAAATTTACCTTTAGTTCTATTGCCGCGAATTTTATGATCGATAATGTTCACTTATGACTTATTTTTGACAAATCGGCCTTCAACAGTTTTTGTGAAATCGACCCTCAAAAGTTTTCGTGCAGCTCGGGTTACTTTGTTTTTGATTTTTACCAATAAAAAAGAATATGGTAACATCTAAATGAAATAAAATGCAATGACCAAAAGTGGCAAATTTGTGTTGACTTAAAAATGGTAAATATGCTTGGTCAACAAACTGGTTATAGTAAGTTTTCCCGTTTGATATGTTTTTGAGGCAGTAGACCTAAGGTGAGAAGAAAGTGGTCCTTGAGACAAAATATGATGCGTGGAAAGCACATAGGTTTACGGATGGCTCAAAAACAACTTCAGATCCTCGTGCAAGTGAAAACGTTTGCAGACCCAGAACTAAGGTATCAACCTTCCTGGAGTCCTGTGTGGCCGTATTTCATGTGGAGATCCACGCTATTTATTCGTGCGTGAAGAGATTAGTGGAAACCAACGTCACAGGTACATAAAAAGAAATATATTTTCGAATAATCAAATGACTCTGGTACGGATTGATTCAACACGAATACAGCACATAATTCGAATTAACCCCTTAACCCCAAGAAACATTTTACTTTATTTTGTTTGTATTCCAAACATTCGTAATGGAATCGAATCAGATATCATTCACAGGACTCCTATGCAATATAATTGATGAGACAAGTGAAATTTCACTTACATGGAACACTGTCATCTTCACTGATAGATATTCGATGTTTCACCCTAAGACACTTGCCTTATCGGCTCTTCAGTAGCAAATACGGATAACATTATGAGAAAAAACACTCAATTCGTTCATATTTACCACTTTTTGTCACTCTTTGGGTTGAATCCACCCATGTTATCAATGACAGTACGTAAATAATATTCAATCGCTTATTTGATTAAATCTCAGTCATTGGAACAGAGAAAAGTGTTTTTCGTATAATAGAAAGCATGGTCAAAAAATCTGTAAAAAATTAAAAAGATTAGCTGAAAAGTACCAATTTTATCAATAAAACAAGTGAGATTACAATAAAATAACATACAAGCAACAACCAAAAATATTTAAAAAATCAACTATTAACACGAGCTGACAATTAAAATAATAACAAGAAAAAAAATATAAAGATTTGAAACCAAGTTACTTCACGACGTTTCGATTGTTAGTATCCACAATCGTCTTCGGGTGATAAATGGACTTATTCCTCCGAGACCTGACTATTTATAGGTCAATCGAGTGCTTTCACCTATCCCCTCTTCCCTCTCTCCGCTTCATTGGTTTCAGCGGAAGCTCACCATTTTGGCGGGAATTGGTTGTGTTCAGCTTGATTAGAGGTTTCCATATGTTACGTACCTCTACGCTAGCTTGGCTAAACGTGGCTCCTTGAATTTTTCCCTAAACCAGTGTTCCTCCTTGTGGATGATTTCAGCTTGAGCCCACTTGATGTTATAGTGATAAGTCCAAATATGATCTGTATATGATTATGTATGATTCTCCGCACTTGCAGGGTATCCGTTAAATGTATTTCTTGGAATCGCAGTCCTCATTTGGTGGCCTGGTTTTCGTAAGGCTGCTATGGATAGTGTTCCCAAATGTGAAGTAGATTCTGATGTTATACATGGACCCAATCCTTTTTATCCCTTCCAACAATACTCCAATATAGGGAAGTACAAGTACCGGTTGTGACGGCCTCTCTCCCTTGTGGAGCTCTTGCTGTCTTCTAGCTATTCCACCATCACTTTGAAGTAACCATTACGTTGAAAGTCATTTGTATTGCAGAGCTCCTAGTAGAGTCTTGATGATAGCACTCTTACTCGATTGACGGTGGTTGGATTCCTGGTTCAGATTCAGTCCCCTGTGAGTGGGTTTTCGATATACAGATGTTTCCCATTTTGTGTCATTCACGTTCACCAATACGTCTAAGAATGGCAATTCGTTGTGGCTTTCCATCTCCATTGTTGAAGTGAAGTAAGGACTTACGTTGTTGATGTGCTTCGGGAAAGTGTATAATTCTGCATTCCCATGATTCTATATTATGAAGGTGTTATTCACGTATCTCAAACAGACTCAAGGCTACTTGTAGGCTTCTTCAATGGCCAGAGTTTCAAACAATTCCATATAAATGCTGGCTATGACCGGTGAAAGTGGAGATCCCATTGGCAGTCCCTCATCTTGCTTAAAGAATTCGTCCTTCAGTTGGAAATAACAGTTTCGAACACAACATCCTAGTAATTCCATCCTAGTAAGTTTGTTCTATCTTTCAGATCCCCATCTTCTGTATTATTTGAAGTGCTTCTTCAAAGAAACGCTTTCCACGTCGAAATTGATCAGTTGATCCTGCTGTTGGACTTCAATTTCCCCACTAGTTCAACAAAATGTCTTGAATTTTTTTCACAGAAGATGTTTTTTCTTGCAGTGGTCTAATTATTGGTAATAAAAATCTTGGCAAGTTTTGACTGGCTGAATCTCTGGAGCTAATGATCGATCTGAGCGAAACATCCTTCTTGTGGAATTTGGGTAGTCTATACAACTGAGGGGAATTACTATGGTGCGGTGTAAGCGATAATCTCTCTTTTTCCGAAAAATAATCTTGGTGTTTTTTTCAAAATCTTCACCTTCAAACAAAAATAACCCATTTGTCCGATGTTATATTCCACACATAACGACATTAGCAGGACTTTTAAACGAATAAAAACTTCTCTATCTCATTCACACTTTGTTTAATTCAAATATAAATAGAAAGCGCTAAATGAAAGACCCGTTACTAACATGGATAATATTGGAGAGTAAAGTAGTTCAATCCACCGTTATGACTCTATTACTTTATTAACAAGTGTAGCATCTAACATTAGACATTTTTTGCACAAAAATACAATTTCAAACGAAACTGAGACTCTTCTTCACCGATTTCGCATACTCCTCCGTGAGTATTCAACTGTTCCTAATGGCTATTAGATTATCAACCCCTTACACTGCGCCACATTTCATTCTAAATATAGTTTCCACTTTACAGGAATGACGACAAGCTCCCTGTTGACATCACATCAGAGAAGTAATTGGTGTGCATGAGAGAGGTGAAACAGAACGATAACAGCAAACAGAAAAGAGATGTTGACAGAACATCCTCTCTCCTACGCGCATGTTTGAAAATGGAACTCTTATAAAGATTGGGCACAAGTACCTACTGGTGTTATGTGCTTGATTGATTGTTGTGAAAAGTTGAATAACTTGTTAACGGCCATGGAAATCTGGAGTTGATGCGCTATATCATGTTTCAACGCAAATAATTCTCGATTATAATGGATTGATAGGGTGGTTCTGCTGATAAATTATCAAAACTGTCATAATTTGCCACTGTTTGGAGCTTGATCAATTCTTGGAAATGGATGAGGCTACGAAATGAAAATCATATGTTGTTCAAGTCAATATTGATGACAGTGAATAAAATGACTGTTCAGTGTCATGAATAATAGACGTCCACACTATTGATCTGACACGATAAACATTATACAGGGTGTTTCTTAACTACGGTACGAAACTTCAGAGGGTGACTCGTTAGTTTGTTTCGAAAAAGGTTCTCATGAACATATATCCGGAGTTGCTTCGTTTCTGACATGCAGGGAGTTGAGAAAACGGTATTTATATATTATCATAAATATCCTCACACCGATTTGGTTGAATTTTGCTACAGTTATTTGAAGTAATAAGGCGCTTATTGAGTCCTGACTAGGTTGGAATTATTAGGTCCAGTAGAGTCTTAGTCAACGTTATTGGAAAACAAAGTACGCCGCTGACTTGTAGTTTTTAATTTTTTTTTGTTTATTCAGTTGAAAATACCTCTTTTTTGTCGCTTTTGTTTCCTTCATGTCTAGCTCCGTTTTCAAAGAAGAATTGAATCCACTTTGCATATTAAGAACACCTGCTTTGGAGACCAGTTGACAGTGATAGTGTTGTCATATCAGTTAAAGTCAGAGTTGTTAATTAGCAGCGATTCCATCATGGATAACTTTACTAACGCTGAAATAAGTGACATGCACTTTATTTATAAATTAGCAAATGGAAATGCGGAAGAAGCACTTACAATTACCATCTTGACAGAGTAATTCTATGTGTTGCATGCAATATTGTGTGAAATTGGGAGTTTTAATAAAACTGCAGGGGGTGGAAGACTAAAAACTGTAACAACGTCTAAAACAGAAGAATCCATACCTGATGCGATAGAAGATCCTTCAAATAATACCAGGAAAATTGCACTGCAGCTGGAAGTTAGCCCAGAAACCGTATGGAGAGTCCTCCTCAAAAGAAACCTTTCACACCCATATCACATGCAGTCATTCGACTGTATGTTACAGTCGACTTTACTCGATAAACTTCCATACTATGGAATTAGGGAGAAAATAGCTGATTTGATCGATTCTTACCTATCCGAACGAAATCAGGTTGTGGAACAAAGTATAGCAGGTATGCCTCAAGGGTCAATCTTGGGACCCCTACTATTCCTAATATATGTTTATGCTCATCCAAAGCATATGAACCCCCTCAACACGATTCAGTATGCCGATGATACTACTATTCATGAGAGTCACCCTGAACATGAATATCCAAAGCAACTAACTGACAAAGCGTTGAATAAAAACTCTTGAATTTTAAGGAAACTGAAAAGTTCACGTTCACACTGAAAGAACTGAAGGATAGTCAAAAATCCATTAAGTTTTTGAGGGTAACGCTGAATTAAAGACGTAATTGGAAAGAACACATTAAAGATAACCCAACTGAGCTATCTACCACTCTTTACCTGCTTCGTAGAATCGATGAATTTGTTCCCTCTTGTGTTTCGAGAGCAGCCTACATGGGTTATTTCACTCTAAGCTGTCATACGGATTGGTTTTTTGGTGACTTTCATCTGATTGGGAAAGAATATTCATTTTACGGCTATTAGAATCCTGGGAAGGGCAAAACGAACTGACAGCTGTAGACCTCTATTTGAAAAATTTCATATATTAACCGTTTCGGCTCTATACATGTTTCAATGTCTTCTGTATATCAAGACACAAAATAACACCCCTCAAGTTAATCGCAACCATGCTTTTTTACTATGGCGATAAGGCTCTTCAACCATCTACCACCATATAAGAGGAAATTACATACAATTTAATTGTATATGCACGACGGGGCTCCAGCTCATTTTAGTGTTCCTGCAGGTCAGCATCTCGACATCACCTACCCCAATCGCTGGATTGGACGTGTAGGAACTCAAAATTGATCAGCTCGCAGACCTGATATGAATCCTATAGATTTCTATTCATGGGGCCATCTGAAGGCTCTTGTTCAGAACGTGCAGGACCTCAGAATTGGTCAAGTCGCGGACCTGATATGATACCTATAGATTTTTATTCATGGAGTCATCTGAAGGCTCTTGTTCAGGACGTGCAGGACCTCAAAATTGATCAACACGCAGACCTGATATGAATCCTCTAGACTTCTATTCATGGGGTCATCTGAAAGATCTTGTTCATAAAACTCCTGTACTAGATATTAATGACTTGAGGAATCGAATAAGTGGCAATTGCAACGCCATAAGGAATATTCCAGGTATTATTGGACGTGTCGGACAATTAATGACAAATCGACTACAATCGTGTAATTTATCAGAAAGTGGACATTTTGCTCATTTCACTTCAAGGTCGAAATTTTTTATTATTTACTTAGGAAGATCAAACTTTCTCTTGAAAATGATCACGTGGTGGTGGGGTGTTGAAATAACGGTTTGGTGTTGGGGACAAAACTCAAGTAATATTCGAGTCTAATCCACTTCAAATTCCCATATTGTTCACTTCTCTACCAGTAATTAGTGAAGTTACATCTCAACTGCTAGAAGTTCCAAAGATTCAAATTTGAAGATAGCTTATAAAACATTAACTATAATTAACAATTCATTACTAATACATTATAAATTAGTTCATTCGATTCCTTGCCTACACTGTAATTATGAATATATTGGTCAAACTTCGAGATCACTTGAAAAAGCGCATTTCTGTTCACACAAAAGTTAGTGGATTACAGACACTTACTGGATTATAATTCAATCACAATTCTTACTGGTCATTGGACTCCAAAAACCCATTGATTGGATTATTCAGAACCGACTTTATCAATCCAAAGTTATGAACACTTTCAAATTGAATAACCTGTATGAATGATATACCTTTCCGGTGTCTGTGAAAATATTGCACTGAAAATTACATATTTATCACTTCATACCGTACCCATAGCCTCTTCTGAAAAATATATGTGCTGTATTCGCTTCTCTCACCTGTGTGTCCCTGTGGACGCTGTATGTGCTCCAGCAACAAGGCTCTACCTGGTTCGAATCCAATCCCCAGAACTCCAATTCCTCTTCGAATAACGGACCACACACGTTTGTTGGATAGTGAAGTTTGCCTGTTCTAGAACAAATGAAAAAATTGATGGAAAGAACATCGATATCAAAAGAAGTATTTGTCAGCAATGTAAAAATATTACTGAACATATAAAACTGGTAGTTTTATCGACATCAATTATTTAAATATAGTAAATCTGTCATAAGTTATCAAAAATATACACTACATTTGAGTCAATATGAACCACTATGAATGTCAATGAATTCACAAAAACACAAGCACTACAGGAAATTCCTCAAGGCGCTCTCGAAGCGATGCCTGTGCAGAGGTAACGATTTACATTGGATTTAAATCGTTCCAATCAGGCGGATGACTCTTTTCTGGATGAAATCCAGCAACTTCATGGTATGTTTCGGGCAAACCTCCATACATGAGAACAATATTCCACACATGGTCTACAGAGAGCATACCTATACTAATCGCTACCTCAATGCCAAGTCCCATCATCATCCTGTCCAACTGAATTCCGTTCTGATTTCACTCATACATCGTTCTATAAGACTCACTGACAACCACAATAAACCATAACATCCAGATTATCGCTAAATGTAGTAAAAGCCATACAATTGCTGAAGATCTTATAGTACCATCAGCAATAATTCTATGCAAGAGATTGTTAGGTGATGGAGCCGCCAAGCTACTAGGAACTGTTCCACTCTCTACCAATACTGTCCAAAGACGAATTACTGATATGGCAAATAACATTGAAGAAACATTGCTGGTCAGACTTAAGACATGTGACATGTACGCTCTGCAATTGGATGAAAGTACAGATATATCAAAAAAAGCAATAATGTTGGTTTTCGCACGATATTTGTGGGAGGACCAGATAGTCGGAGATTTTCTGTTTTCTTGCGAACTATTTCACACAACAGCATAAGATATTTTTACTGCATTGAATATTTTTTTCATGAACATCATATCACTTTGACAAAATATGTGGGATTGTCTATGGATGGAGCAAAATCAATGGCTGGCAACAAAATAGGACTTCAAGCTCGTACGAAAGAAGTTAACCCAGAGGTGAAATGGACACACTGCTGTATTTATCGTGAAGCCTTAATCGCCAAAAAGTTGCCTGAATTTTTGCAGAACAAATTGATAACCATATCGAAACCCGACCTCTGCAATCCAGATTATTTTCTTTGTTGTGCAAAGAAATTGGCATCGAGCATGAAAAGCTCCTTATTCTTACGAAAGTAAGATGGCTCTCACGAGGTAGAATCTTGATAAGGTTTTTTGAGCTTGGAGATGAGTTCGTGTCTTTCTTCTTGACACCCAGTATGCAGATTTTCTAACAGACTAGCTTTGCACAACTGCCACTACCACTGAACACTTGAATGTGTTAAATTCAAGTTTGCAATGACACAATGTGGACATGTTCAAAGTTGAAGACAAGATTAGTGCTATGGTCAAAATGTGCCAGATCTGGGCGACTCGGATTAAAAATGAGTCATTTACTAACTTTCCCACTTTAAAACAATTTCTATAGTCTTCAGAGGAGAGTTCTCCTGCGCAGTCAGGTCTTCATTTTTAGGGAATATTTCCCTGAACCTGATCCTGGCGATAGTTGGATTCGAAATCCCTTCAGCTGCCAAGAAATAAATAGAAACCAAGACCTCACCGAAGAAGAACATGACCAACTGGTAGATATGTCTAGCTGTGGTACGATAAAAAGCATTTTAAATAGTGAACAAATTGCAGACTTCTAGGCAAAAGCACGCAAGTACTACAAAAAGCTTGGCAATGAAAAATATACTTCCGTTTGCAACTACCTATCAGTGTGAACAAACATTTTCATTCATGTGCTTCATGAAAAACAAATACAGGAATGCGACATGCGACATGCGGTCGGATGCGGCGGAAGTGTCAAGCCTGGAACCAAACATTTCAGAAATATTGGACTCGAAGGTCAGATTCAACTCATCTCATTGAGGAAAATCTTCAACAGTCTTTGGAAAATGTATAACAATGAAGACAACATTCAACAAAAAAATTTAGACTTAATCTATTTTCAGGTATTTGGTAATGTGATATGGCAAGGTACCAAAGTTAGCTAAGCTCAGGCTCAGCTTATTGAAAGGGGGACTAGAATATTTCAACTTCAGGTTTATGAATTATTAGGGGTCCTTGTCGTTATGTCAAGTGTATGAGAGGGTCCTTGGAAAAATATTGTTGGGAATCCCTGGTATACATCATACACATCGAACACATAACGACAGTAAGTACCTTTCAATTTTTTTGAGTCAGAGTCACGTAGCGAACTTGATGAAAGAACATTTTTGAAGTGGGGGTAAGGTTCGAATTTGACACTAGCGATAAGCGTTTCTGCTATCAATTTTCGATGACGTACTGAAGGCGATTATGAGCCAAACTGAAAGAGATCACGAACGCAGCAAAGAGTATTACAGATCCTTCCATTGTTGACGGTCATTTCAGTTTAATGTCAGCGGTAGCAAGCGAAGTGAACCAGTGGAATTATTGTCCAGCGGTATTGAAGTACACGTGTTTTTGAGTTGTGCATTTGAGTTGTTGATCTGTTCTGGTATACCTGTTCATAAAAAACGTGGAAGCGTAGTAATATCCCAGTTTTGGTTTGTTGTTCATTTCAGTGTTGAAGGTCAAATTGTAAGTGGATCGTTAGGTGAATATATATGTGCAATGAATGTAAAATTCCATAAGTGTGGATGACTTCTGTCATTGTTTTGATTAAGTTTCATATTCCCCAGTGTGCTCTTTTCATAACCAACTCAATTTTATGTCCATTCGAACATCAAGTTGAGTTTTAAAGCGCCGTAAAAAATTTTATCGACGCTGCGGTACATCTCATCTTCTTCTGGAACTAGTTGCTAAATAAACGAACATTGCACTTCGGAGAGAATTGGTTTAACGAATTCTACGAGATTGTTGGACATAAAACATCAATCGCAGCAAACGTAGATTAAGATAAACTGCTTCTAATGAAAGGAAGAACTTTGCCCTTTATCTTTGCAGGCAGTAACGATTTCTTATTAACATGAGTGCTCACTTGATTATGGAAACGCGCACCAAGAAACAGCATTTTCGTTCTGACCAGGTAAAGTGTTTTCAGTAGAATTTAAAACAATCACAATCAGGGTATGAAAATATAAGTTTATCTACCACAACTATAAAAGAGGTGTGAAATATTGAATATAAGTTACATCACAACAAAATGAAGGAATAAAAAACTCCACCAAAACCGATAAATATTAATCACCGTACCAGGTGTTGAGTCCCACGTAACAGCAGCAACTCCATCCTCTTAGGGAGACGTTATTTAGATCGCATCGTATGCCTCCGCCTATAAAACGCCAAATGAGGAACTCTTCATCCCTGTGGCTTCAGCAAGTGTTCTTCCCAAACGGTCTCGACCGAACAATCGTCGTACCTCATCCAGCTGTTGTAGCCGACGTGGAGGACATGGGCCACGTTGGCATTTTGGGCGTCTTAGTGAACGACGGCGAATAGCTTGTGTTGCTTCTCTTTCGGAGACTGTGTTTCAGGCAATACCAATATCAAATCAGTTTTCAAGTCGAATCAGAATCCCAAGGTTTTGGTAATCTTCATGCAACCATGGTGGCTGCATACGAAACCCTGCAGATGCAATATGAGGATAACGGGAAGTTTGCAGAGCATCATTTGCTTCCACGCTTCGATCTGGTCATTAGTTTTGCGCGTACTCAGTCCCTATGAACTGTTCTTGAAGGCGATTACCTTGAGCGCTTCCCCGACAGTTTTTACTTTCTCAATGTTGAGTAACAGCTTGAGAAAAAGCAGGATATTCTTAGTGTTTTCAGTACGGTGAATGCAGGACTTTGGTTGCCTCCCAAAAGAGCCAAAAGGTGAAGTTGATCATTTCTGTCAGACATTCTTTCTATTGAATCACTGCCCATAGCAGTGTTAACGAGAGGTTTTTCATCTTCGGTGTAGCATTCAACCAACTTCATAAACTCAAACATTTCTCCATTGAGTCCGTTCAACAGAAAACCTAAGTAGACTTTCTTATCCTTTTTTTGGATTCCAATACCTTCCTCTCATTACTCGAATCACTGCCCATAGCAGTGTCAACGAGAGGTTTTTCATTTTCGGTGTAACATTCAACCAACTCCATAAACTCAAACATTTTCCAATTGAGTCCGTTCAACAGAAAACCTAAGTAGACCTTCGTATCCTCTTATGCCAGTGTTGACGATAACTGCTTGATCATTTTTGGCATTTTTATCTTCTTTTCTGTCTTTCGTCCTATTGTAAGTAGGTAAAGTATCTGTAGTGTCAGGGTAAGTGTACATTGTACATGCTCCCCAGGAGTTGTCCTCCTAGGTCATCGTCCATCCTGTCCTTTCCAGGAAGGTGAACAGGTCACTAGGAGTCATCTCCTTTATATGGGCAAGTGTAGGCCATTACTCCCCGAACATACAGTCTTTTATTGATGATAACTCTGGACACTCGCATAGGACATGCCTGAGAATTTCACATAGAGGTGTGTCTACTAGCCCTATATTAAGTGTTTCCTAAGTTGACAGTAGCCACTCAGAAATCCTACTATTTAGGGATTGAGCATGGGTGTAACATTTGGCTAGTTCCGCAATTGTCGAAGTCATAAGGCTGTAGGATGCCACTGGATCCTAAAATTTTTAGTCCAGCCGCTTCCTTGGCTGAAGAGGAAGTTAAGTAATCAAACTGCCCCACAAAACGACACATTTCATAATCGGGTGATTTCCTTCTCACGTTGAATGATATTTTTGCTTACGCTTGTGGACATGTTTATGTAGCAGTAATTGATTTGATTGAGTAGACACCTTGGCTGCAAACTCACTATTCTACTGTCGATCGTGTATGTTATCTATGTATATTATTTTTGATATCCATTTCAAGGATGTGCATAAAAAATATAGTCCACATTATTTGCGAGTGTGTTAGATTTAGAGTGACGTCATTTTTGGAGGACAGAAAATCTCAAAATCAAAAAATATGATGCTATCTAAACTGATGACTGAAAACAAGGGAAATGTTCTGAAACCAAATCACGTTGGTTAATGAACGGATACAAAGTTGCTATAAACACGAAGTCTTTGGTAGCGATGTGAGGCATAGAAGATGAAAACCCCTCTTTACGTCAAACTGTATTTTGAAATCAGGAAAACTGACTGAAAACTCATTAAATAAACTTCGCGACGGGGCGAGGTTCGTGAACAAAGATTCATAGTTATAAATTCTGACACCAAAAGGAAAGTTACTTCATGACGGAAAGTCGGTTAGGTAGTTTCTTCTTGTAATTCAATTTTAATGATAAATCTGCTAATTTATTGTATGAAGTCAATTGAATGGAAGGGGTTGTACTCCGAATATTAACGTCATGGATAAAATTAATTATACTTATCAACTACAACTACATATTGACTCACAGAGATTGATGTTAGACCTAGACAAAGCTGAAAGTTTTGATAATTTTTTTATTGAAAGTATTCTTGATATTGAAGCAACAATTTCGGCTTCTGTATAATGGTCATGTGGAACTCTTGAAGTGATTGGATGTAATTTGTCCGACTTCAAACGTTTGTCACTGAAGTCAATTATTTCCTGTTTGGATAAGTGTGACATTAATATATTGAACAAGGTTCTCAAGGGTATCTTCTTGGTACTGAATCATGTACTACTTGATTTTGTCAATACTTCTTTGATAAACAGGCACTTTCCAGATCAACTCAAAATTAGTACAGTTATCCCTGTGCTCAAAGTTAAGAATGCAAATGAAGCCTTCAACTTTCTTTGCATAAACACTCTGCCTCCTTTAGAAAAAGTGTTAAAGTTAGCCGCTCATAAACATATATTGAAGACAACCTTTTGATGGAGTATCAATCAGGTTTTAGATGGAAACACTCATGTGGAACTACCCTCCAACTCACCTTGTCTGATTGGAAAGTGTCACAAAAGATCGTTAGAAACTATAGATATATCTATTTTGCTATTAAAATCAGAGTATTAGAATGGAATAGAATAGAGTAGGTTTATTGACTACTTTACATACATGAGTACATTTGTAGCAGGTCCAATGTTGTCTAAAACGTCGACAAATGATTTAAGTTGAAATATTTTAGTAAAAATATACACTACAGATCAAAGTAGAATATTATTAAAATTACATTACAATTACAAATAAAAAAATGGATAACTACC
>WOGP01004198.1:0-14267 GCA_015342065.1 Leptinotarsa undecemlineata | reverse complement strand
CTTTTCTGTCTAGTATCATAGTTGTGTAGTTCGCCTACAAGCATATGGGCGTCACGAGTTTTGTGTATATTCTTCAGCAGTTCTAAAATGAAAAGACTATTTCATGTCTGTTCCATATGTCAATTGCTGTTACTTCTGTTATTTGAGACATTCACAGATGTTTCTCTTCCACAAATGATGTTTCGTTGTTTTCTATTTTTTTAGCAGATGGTACGTACGACCGATCGTACCATCATACCATAGTACCCCAGTACTATCAGATTTTTGTATGCTGTCTGAGGATTTCAGAGTTTCTAATTGAAGGTTTCGATTCAGATCGTTTCGCTTATACCCACAGAATCTCATGTTTTCAATTGAAAAGTTAAGGACAAGATTTTTTCATCTGGCTTTCTTTAGAAGTTCATAATTTCAATGCAGTCATCTTTTTTACTAAAAAATTTCAGAGAATTAACGAGTGTAACAACCTACTTCTGGAATGAAAATCAATTCATTTTATGGTCCAGATACGGCAGAACTATGTTACAGATGACTTCAACTGTAAACTAAAAAGTGTCAAATTTTTGTATACAAGAGATGATCCAAATATCATTCATCAACCTGGGTTTCCATTTTCCATAACGGCTTTCCGCGATAAAACCAACCTAGTCTCGGATTTAAAAGTTTCAGAACTTTTCGAGACGTTACCCTCACTGGCCATAGATGTATTTTTACTTATGGGAAATTGATGGCATCTCTCAACTTTTATTTCTGGAAAATGTTACAAGGGTATAACCGACATGAACGATATATAAATTAAATTTCTCAGAGAGAAAATGTTACTATAGTAATGTCGTTACTATAATAATGATAATGATAAATTGATTTAGGCTTTCGCGGCCGAGATTTTAATTGTTACGATCTTCATTCGGGTTCGAAGGCCGTCGTGGTTTGGAACTGTATCCTAATGTTTCACTATCAAGAATCATCAAGATAAATAAACCTCTAAAGAAGTCAGCCACTCGTGCTGCCAAAACGTTAGGACACAGTTCCACACCACACCACGACGGACTTCGAACTCGAATGAAGATCGTAACAATGAAAGATGATAATGATGGGATTATCCATCTCAGGGATGTTGGGTCACTCATCTCTATATTCCTCTTTCAAATTCTTCGACATTTTCCTATTAGCAGCTAGATATATATGGTTGCTTAATGTGAATGTCCACTTTTTCAATAAAAAACCAAACTCTGGGTTCGCTTTTGGATAGAAGTGAAAATCAAGTATTATCAAGATGGACCCATTAATCAACAAAAAATCTATCTGAACTTGAGGCCATGGAGATTTCGAACCGTCAACATGAATTTACAATTTTTCTGTATATGAAACAATCTCAAGATAGGATGAATATAACAAAAAGAAATTTGTTCACCTTCGTTTTCTCTACAATATTATGAAGTTTATTTCTAACGCTTCCATTATTATGAACATCCATACTCCACCATTCATTATGGAAAGAAATTTTCTATTCATTATGAAAAAAAAACTCTTTCTCATAGTAATTTTTCAATAATCTTTCATTATAATAAAGTTCTTATCATTCATCAATCGAATATTGGGAAACACCTCAATGGTTTTTTCTATTTATTGGCAAAGGAATATCGATGAATTTAATGAAAAGTGATGAATGAATTGAACAAAGCAAGACGTTTTATAAAAAATAGACTTTCTGAATAGTGAAGAAATGTGTGATTGAAGAAGAATGAAAAAATGATATTGCTTGAAAGGCTGACGAACCAAAAAAATGGAATGATACTGTATAATAATAAAAAACAGTTATGACTGGAAAGGAAAGAAAGAACTTGAGACTCGGAAACATTGCCGAATTTCAAAAATCTGTTATTTGAATAATTTCCACTTTTCAAGATAGTATTTCATCGGTTAGTGAGAATTATGAATCGGATCTAGCCAATGGAACGTGTCTTACTCTAAAAGTTAACTCAGTGATTGACAAGAGGCATAAAAGTAACAGCTGGAAGCTGGTAGCACTCCAATCAAAAATGAAAATGTTTTAAAAAAATACACTTCAATATGAGTGTATGTTTAAATAGGTTAGAATGATTTTCATTAAGTATCGGTCTGCTCTGTTTTCAAAAATTGAGATATCAACCCAAATTTTGATTTCGAAACTGATATATTTTATCATATCATATTTGAACCTATGATTTGACTTTCATGAGAGCTGTGATAACTTGTCTTAACTTTTCTCTTTATGGGTTAATCCCGTGACTAACTGATTTGCAAGGATAATGTGTGAAAAAACTTGCCGAATTTGACTTCAAAAAAGAACGTTCTCATGTAGCCTTCCTAATATAGTCACAGTTCCTTGAATAATATTCGTTCAGTATCATGATATTCTTTTTATCATATGAAATAACCGATAATTATTCCTTGTTAGATTCTTCAACTTGTCTGAACTCCATATGGCTTATTTAGGTTAGGTCCAACTAATTGAGTCTATTGGATCCTCCACCGCAACCCGCAAGGGTATCTTGTGGCTTACACTTATTCACACTTGACCAAATAAAGCCAGCTTCTTAACAAAGACGATTAGTTTGTATGGTGAGTGATCATTCAGGTCAGATGGTGAAAGTACTGCTTTGCCGAACTCTGGTAAGCTGATTTGGTCCCTAGCGGATTAGGCACAAAGTATATGCTCTGCTGTTTCATCATTTTCCAAAAAGAGGCGAGACACACTCTCTTCCGAGTCCGAATCTCTGTATATGAGTATTTCATCCCTACTGTAGTCCAAGCTTCGAAGGGTTAATAAACGCCTTGGAGTGAGCCAATCCAGGAATATTCTGCCAGAAGTCCATACATCTTCTTGCCATCCAGGTGTTCTTATTGAGGGTACCATCTTTTCGGAACTCCACTTTCAATTGTTGTTTCTCCTACCCTATGAGAGAATTACAGTCAGTTGATCGTTTTCTATTCATGTTTTAATTTTTATCGAAAATTCTTGACAAACATAATCTCCACATGGTGACTAAATTTCAAATCTGAGTCAACGATGACCACTAGGTACTTGCTAGAAGTTAGCTCACATCAAATGCACGTCTGTCAGTGTAATTTATGTTTGCATGAATTGTAACGGCAATTGAACTAATATTTTATACAAGGTTATTCTCATGATTCTATTTCATATTTCCCAATGATCCAAGGTTTATATGAGGCATTGACTATAGTGACTCTTTTGGGTAGTTTGATAGACCCGCCTGTGGTCAGTTTTTTATGAACATGTTTTGTTTACTGAATGAAACTATCTCTGCTCTGTGGATGAATTGAAAATGTTTTGATGAAAAGCGCACATTATTAGTTCGGATTGCTTTTCAGTTGGAGATTATCAGTGACTCTAACTTGAATGAAAAACAAGTGAAACAACCAGCCATAAATACTTCCATTACTCAGTGTCAAACTTTTAATAAAATTTGCGCTTCTGCTAAACAAACAAAGTAACGATAAAATTCAAGATTAATTTGAAATATGGTCTCACCTCGTTCATTCAGATTGTTAAACAGGGTAATTAGCTCTGTGCTTAGCTTCATTTCTAACTTTATGAGAACTTATTACACTTGCTCGATGCTCAAAGGAGTGTTATTTACTTTACTTTGATTACGAGCAAATTTGGCAAATTCCACCGAAATGAGGTTGAGTGGAATATGGACTATTTCTTCAACGTTGGAAGATGTTTTTCTTATGAATCGTTTTTCTATTCGAAGGATTATGAAATATTATTTCAAATTTCCAGGCTTTTAATTTTCATAACCTGTTATGAATGAACAATGTTTAATACAATTTGAACATTGTTTTGCATTGCATATAACGAAAATGAAAGTTCCCTATTCGTTATATAGGATCGAAGAAACAAAAAAACAAGCATCTAGTCTCTTGAAAATACTTTCTTTCAATCGTTTGATATTGTCACCATTCATGTATTTTTAGTGACATTGACGAAGGAATTTTCTTCACATTAGTCATTACCAATTAGTTTTCTATCGATTGTTTTTGTTAGTTTGAATAGAACTGTAACATTTTTTTGAACTGTACAAAAAAAGAAGGCAAAAACACAAAAATAGTAATTTACATAACAAATCCGGAAAATACTGTTTTTATGAACCAGTAGACAAGATTCTAGGACGAGCTGTAGGCCAGCCCTGGAAGCGTACCCTATTTTTTTGGCAACCGTGTAGAATGACACATCAATTTTACATTTTTAATTTTATTTCTTTGTAGAACAAACTTTTATATATTATTCTTATTCGAATTCAATATTGATATTCGAACATAAGATTTATATTGATATAAAAATTCGATAAATTGCTGATATTGAAAGGATTCAATTCATTTGAAATGCTTGGTATATTCACATCGATTATATTCATCTGTTAATTTTTGAAAGATCTTGGTAATTTCAATTTCGTTCATTAGTGACTTCCAGACATCGTCTCTCTTCAAATTTGAGATCAGCATTTTCGTTTTTAACCATATTCTCAGACTGAACTTTCATTTAATTTCCTTTAGAATATGCCAAGTGATATTTCGTATATTCTGTAAAAAATTATACGTCGTCATTTCATTTGGTACTTTGGGATCATATGTTTCAGGATAAGATCTCTGCTTTGTAATATTCTGTTTAAAAAAATCTGTTTAAAATCTGTTTTTCCGTTAATTAGCTGTCGCCCCCATACGAACGCAAACTCTCAAAAGTTGAGAACTTGTGCGAGCTAATGACAAACGAGGTCTAACCTTTTAACGTGTGATTCCTAACACGGTTGCAGAATCATCTCAGCTTCAACCAGATAAATTATCTCGAGAAAAATATCTGGTCGAGGCGGGAATAGAACCCACGGTCTTCCGATCGTGAGTCGGGCGCACTACCACCGTGGCCAATTCCACAAGTGTTCATTCACACTTCGGAGGGTAGCTCGCAACGGAGGATATAAATGGTGGTTGAAACGAATCCAGTGATTCAGTAGAAAGTGCCATGGGTACTTATGGGAATAAAATATAAAAAAATCACCTGATTTGTTTGATGTCTCAGTAAATGAATTCAAGACTGTTCTGAAGGAGGCTTAAAAATAACTGAAAAAACAGTGAGCGATAATATGATTATTGTTGTCTATCATTATGTACTATCATGATTTTGCAGCATTTATAAGCTTGAATTCGTTTTTTTATAAGTGCATCTTGAACACATCAGTATACATACTTCATGTATTGCATGATTTTGCAAAGGGTGCGATCATTAACTAAACATTTTGTTAACGGTTATACATAAGGAAGATTATGGGTAAAACAGTAATGCATTATATTCTTGAATATTTGGAAAGACCAACGCGTGAACCGATTTTATATGTCACCCATACTTGGAACACGCAACCTTGTATCTGGAATGATGGTTTTCTAATTGAACTTACGTAAGATGTCTCCCCATTCGTTTTCGTTCTTAGCTCACCAGCTTTCTTAAATGTTGTTCCTTACAAGGAGAACAACAGTCCTAGTCTATTCTAGAACTGTAACTTGTTCAGTCTAGAACTAGACTAGTTCTGAACTCCAGACATCACCAGAATATGGCAAATGAGACTTTGCTGAAACGTTCTGGATATAATCCTTGTGTGGATAAAAAAATATACGATGGGGTATGTAATGAAGTTCTGGTTCAAATATCATCTCAGAAAATCATGAAACGGAGTATGCTGAATTTGAGGAGAATTTGAAAAATAAACAACTGAATAGTTCTCGCATCAGCATCGAAATTTTGGCGAATCTGTCGTATCTGTACCTGTACCTTTTTCAGCAAATGATTCTCAATATAATGTTGAATATAAACAATATAAATTATGAAATAAAAGTGTAAAAAAATTTCGCAAAAGCATGCTTTCAAGTGTCTTGAACCATCCTAACATACTATGTAGGTTTTTCCGGCGAGAACCATTTATATGGGACTGTTTACAACCAATCAATTATTCGGTACAAATAACATTGACTTTAAAATATTCAAAACGAAAGAAATTGTTTTGTTCTTTATTGGTTCGAATTATCAATAGTAGGAAATGAGGTTTCCGTATTTGTCAGGCGAGATAAGTATACCTATGTATAATTTATCGATAAATTGATGGATTGAAATATTCATGAATCCGCAGCTCATTTTTGTTTTCAAAGAAATATCAATGACTGAAAACAATTCGTTCGCCCTGGATGTCAACAACAATTGTTCCAAGACGACTTTTTCAAAACAGAATTATGTGTTACTCCTCTCACCCGTTGTTTCTCTGCCCGATTAACTATAGTTGTTTTCGAATGACAATGAAAAATATGTCTGATATGGTGGCACGTTACTGGCATAACAAATGGTAGAGAAAGATTCCTGAAAATATAGATGGATTTTAAACTGAAATTTTAAACGATAGACTTTAGGCTGTGATACGTAGATAGTAGTTTCAATATTATGAATTCATGAAAGATGATGTTTCAATAATAAATGAATTCGAATACTGAAATTGATATCGAGTTTCATTCTTTTTTGAGTGTAAAAAACATTTTGTGCTGAAAATTTCGCAGATATAAGTCAACTGTCACTTTCCAAAACAAAAATTTTTTCCAAACGCCAGAACTACAATTCTCCTCCCGACAGACTTTTTCCCAACCAAGTTGAGGAGTTCTTCAGAGGATGAAAAAAACTAGTTCCTGACTCTAAAAATGATCTCTATTCATATCTGATGAAGTAAACGTCACTTTACGACACACAGCAATGGTTTCAGATAGATAATTGCTGGAAAGTTGCCGTTAATCTGAACAATATCACTCATAAAATGGTGAACAAGAAGCTGTTCGGAATTGGGCTGTTCAAAGTTCTCATGTCACACCTTGCTTTGTCCCGACTATCGGAAGCATAAAAAGATCTAGTGTTATGTACTGATCCCAACAATTTTAGAAGGTTTTCATTTATTTTAAGGTAGTTTTCCAACGCTTGGTAAGCGACACTAAATATTTCTGGTTTCCGAAATCAGATATGTGTTGTGGGTTCTTCGTAACGAGTTTTGATGGCTCGCTCAGTCTGACCAATATATTTTGTCTTGTCTTTAGGGTTACCCTCCTAACATGTATTGAAGTGATAAAGAAGTTTTGGAAACCACTTATAAGTTCAAAATACGATTTCAATTGCTGATGTATCTTGGTTCATACGGAAGGACATTAACACTTTTCAAATTTCGGAAAGTGGAAGTTAGGAATTAGTTTTCTTCATCTCCTGAAGACACCAACAATGTTAATCAATTCAACTGTCGCAATAGTTCGACTCTCGTTTACCTATTGAAACGTTCTTCCTCGTTATCAGATTATGAACTGATGATTGAAATGAACATATATATCTTAATTCATCACTAGTGTTTCAGTTGAGAATAATCGGAAAGATTTTCCTAAACCACTAACAAATCCTATTAGATAGACAAAACCTACTTTCTGAATAACAAGGATATTGTTAAGCCAATGGATTTATTTCGACATGCGTTGCACTCTGTGTAATTATAATATTTCAGACACTCATAAAACTCTTCGCTGTACAAATAGACTCAAATTTTACACACCCTATTCACCAATCAAAATTTTGGCGAATGCCAAATTACACCAATATGATGTATTATGATTTGATATCTTCCGCCATAATTTACAATGATGTTCTCAAATTATTTAAACACTCCACATAGTCTTAAAACGAATACCTACAAGATCCATTGCACTTACTGTAGAAAGTAAATTATATGGTGGAAATTGAGAAAATATAAAATAATTATTTGAAAGTATTTTGAAGTAAAATCCGTTTCCTTGAATTTTGGTCACTAATTATTTGAAACGGTTCTTGCAAGTTTTTAAAGAAATTCCTCAAAATATGGATAGAAGAGACCATTAGGTATTCTTTTGGCATCACAACAAGATCACCGACAGAAAATACTTGCACAAATTAAAAAGAATATATTGAAGTCAAAAATATAAAATCAAAAATCGCAGCAGCAAAACTTGAAGAAGAACTGTAGTAAATTCCCTAATTAACAACTGTCTTGAACAATTTCATTTCCAACAATATTTCAATAGCCACAAACTGATATATTTATTACAACAATTAGTTAATGGCGCCTAATTTATTTCTACTATTTGTATTTCTTGTTTAGCAGCTCGATTCACTTTCCGAACTGCCCTCTTGGGTCGGGAAGCAGGGTAAGCCCTGCGATATAAGTATCGGTAAACGCCCTTTTGAAACTTTTGTAGACGGTTCGGTACTCGACTAGAATTTTACCGGCGGTTGCAATCTTTCGTGGTGAGGTCATGTGTTTGTTCGTTGAGTCGGCTGACGTATCGGTTAGGGGCGGCTTCAGATTCATTACAGAAACAACGAAAAATAAAATTGTGAAGTATTTGAAATTGTAATGATACATGTAAATTCTCCCCTTTAAAATTTATTTCAAAAATTCATAGAACAACAAAACATCTGTAGTATATTTGACTAAGTGAATAGAAAATTACTGGTGATTTGTAATTCTGGATTGAGGTAATTCTTTTTATTGGCAACTGTTCGTTCATTGTGGAAATAATTGGATCGTCAGGTTTAATAATTGTTTCAGATTCAATTACTTCAAGAAAAACTTAGGAAAGAAAGGTTTTGTTTCTTTTGCTGATATGATTATAACTAAAAAATTTAAACAAGTCATGCTCAAAAAATTTCAACTTTTTAATGACAAATCACTACAGAAAAATATAATAAAATCAACCTAAATAATGGCATGGTTTAGAACAAAGAACATTGTAAGAAATATTACGATTTTCTGTGTGTCATTAAACGGTGAATTCATTTGATATTGACTTCAGAGAATGGAATGAATGCACAGGTTGCGAAATTTTGTTCAATATCAGAAGTTTTTTCAGCAAAACGGGAAGCAAGACTTTGGAATATATATGAAAGATTAGCATGAGTAATAAAGGTCAAATATCTGTTTTTGCAAACGAAATATTAGTCAATAATCTGTACTGCAGATAATGTAACACAATTCGAATAAAATTCGAGTTTGTTACCAAACAAAAAGTTTTAATGGATAAAAATACTCATTACAGCAAAACAGCAAAAATATAATATTAATCTAATATTATATAATTCAATATTCTCAAAAACACTTATTTTCATTCCGAAGAGAGATAAGGTCCATTATAAAACTGAACGAAATTTTGAGAACAAAATTTTAAAAATAAACAAAAATAAATCAAAATAATCAACCGAAATTCTGTGGAATCGCATTCCCAAACATTATCATATGAGATACTTTGTAAAAGTAATCATCAAGATCCAACTCCGAGTATGTAATATTGGGAACCGTCATGAAAATTGTACTGAACATTTCTGGTATCATGAAGTATCCTGATATGTACTAATTTGTTGATTATATACTTCAAGTGGATAAATCATTGGATTTATGAGAAAAACCAAATGTCCCAATTTATTTCTGAGTAGAAAAGGTGAACGATATTTTCTTTCACGGGATCGATAAAATACTCAATCTACAAATATTGGAACGAAGTTGCAACCTTTCTTCGGGTGTCGCATCTGAGGCCGTTTGTCTGGCGATGATTTTAATTTTGCAATAACTCGTAGGATATTAAATCGAACAATATGATGTGAAGGGTAATCATAACGTTCATGAAATGCTTTTGATTATTAATTTATCCAATTTGATAACGATTGATGTCTTATTCGTTCAATAACTTTCTGATTTCCATATTGTAAATGATCATCTTCACAAACATTCAAATTGGTATATGACAAGCTAGCTACTCCCAAACGATAGCCATATGCCATCACTGAATTATGAAATTTATTTTGAATTGTTTTGTTGTATCTCGAAGGATCCGACAGAGTTTTTGATGGAAATTGAGCAGATGAAATGTCAAAGAGCAAACTACTACAACTATCAACAATAAACTTTCGAATATTGGATAAAAAATACAGATTTTAAGTCTATTTCACATTATTCCATCACGCTGATAATGAACCAATTCAATAGACAATGATGAAAATCCTTGAACATTTACATAGTACATAAAAAAAATCTGAATATTTGGCCATATTTCAAAATCATAAATTGGACATCCACAAACTTCCATTATGTCGCCAAATGCAATTGTTGTTTCATTTTCCAAAATTATACTTGTGGGTCGAATATAATTCACTCCAACACAACAATTATTCAACACATTATAATATAATTCAACAAAATGAATATAAGCGTTATCATTTTTGAAAATTCAATAATTCTGGAGCTCATGTTGGTTAACTTTATTCATTTCGATATTGACAGGGATTTCCGCTCAACTCTCCATTTGATTTAACGATGTTGTGAGTGGATGAATATAATTCAATAAATATGTAGAAATGAAAATATATTATGATTTTGTTGAAATTTCATTTGATACACCTGTTTGGAGAAAGGGTATTTTCAAAAGCAAATAAAAGTAGCGGTTATCAAAACAGTTCATGAATCAGCGTTTACCTTGATTCATTCAAAATAATAAACCAATAACAAGACGGATTTAGAGGAGAAAAAACTCTGATGACAAATAAATCTTCAATTTGCATCTTCATTGATCTGGTGAAAGCATTCGATCGGTTTCAGGAGGAACTTTTATAAACTAATGGAAAACCTCTTATATGGAAGAACACCGAACGTTGAAATTCGGCAACCTTAGAACATCAAAATGTGGTGTGCTGCAGGTATTGATACTAGGGCCTTCAGTGATTTATATCGAATTTAACTCACTATAGAAATGGTAGAAATGACGAAGCTACGGTGTTAGCGAAATGCGTCGCAGAAATAAAGAATGTTTGTGAAAATTGTTTCAGCATCAGCATGGATTGAAACAGATTTATAAATTTTTTTTAAGGACAAAACATAGGCACTAATTATATCGCCCATTCCCATGTGAACCGCTGACCATGCTGAAGCAGAATCTTGCGATTCTGGGAAACTGATGTGCAAGCAATCTTATCTTCATTGGAAGAATACTTTTATAATTCAGTTATAATTTTGATCTCACACTGTTAACACCTATTTTGTTAATAAAATTTAATAAAAAAAAAGGACTTTGACATCCAAAAGTTATATTTCACTACAGGAAGTAGCGATTCACTTTGGACTTGAATTGCTGGGGATTAAATCCATTTGGAAAAACGTTAGTAAGTTCTATTGCCTCAGCTTCGCCTCTGCAATGAAATGCTAGCCGCGGCAGTAAATCAGTTACGTATCTGCCTAGTTAAACAAATAACTATTCAATCAAAAACTTATATGTCCTTTGGAAAAAGTATTCCACATAAGTGGACTATTCAACATTAACCAGTTATATCTCCGAAGCATTCCTGTTCAACACTTCTGAGAGGAAAATGAACAGAAAATAACTCGTGTGTATCGAACACAATAAGAGTAAGAATCAGTAGTTGTTCCAAAGGCAGGAAAAAGACGGAAAATTACAATTTTCCGAGTTCAATATTCGTTGATCTAACCTCTGGAATGATAAATGTATATAGAATTGAGAAATGCATATTCACTCAATCAAAATAAATTATACAAAGATATCAGAAACCATTAAACGTAGCTGAAAGAGTTACTAATTGATATGAATCATTATTTGTTATTATCAACTCATTACAATGAATAGTATACAGACAATATTCCCAATATTGTGTAAGTATCGTAATGTAATATGTGAGTGTATGATATTCCATATTAGAAAAACGTTTTTTGTGCGTCATTTCTCGTGGGACGGTAGCCTGGTAGGTTGACGCGGGTGATTTGCTCTACTCACTCAATCCTCCACTATGCGAAACGGTGGTTCGAACCGCAAGGCCGGACGATCGATTTTCACTTCCTCACGCCCAACCCGTGTTAGAAATCACATGTTGAAAGATAAGACTTCGTTAGTCCTTAGCTCGCACAAGTTTCGACTTTTGAGAATTATCGTTCGTAGGGGGCGACAGATCTTTAACAGATTAACAAAGTGGGAACATGGATGTTGGTTTCATTGAATTTGTATTTTTAAAAATGAACTTTATTGAATACAATTGTTTATAATGAAGACATTTAAAAGTGATTCAAGATTTTGACGAACTTGGATAGTCGCGAAGTTGTTCAAGAATCTAATTGAATGTTACAAATAATGATTCAAGATTTCAACGAACATGAATACTTGCGATGTTAGTCAAGAATGCGGCGGCCTCTTGTTCTCACATATTTATAGGATCAGGAACTGCTGATGTAGATGTGCGTTTCTTCGAATGTTCTAGAAAAACCTGCTGAAAAATGTGCTGAATATGCTGAGTCATTTCCTGAGTAATTGCGTAGTGGCTGATGCAATACTTAGTTATTGTGCTGCATACTTGGACAAAGACTGCATTGATTTTTTAATATAACAACTTCCTCATTGAAAAGAAAGTTGATGCGGTCCTGCAGTCAAGAAAATGTTTTATTGGGATTTAATTCAATGTCTTCTTCAATATGATTCTTGAGGTGGATACTAGGTATTCTTCCTGGAGTTGGGAGTAATCTTCGAAGTGATGCAAAAGTTCCTCTGGGTCCAGGTGGTTGATCATTATTGCTTGATGTCATTATACCAATTTGCATAAAAGGTCTTTTTCTATATTTACAAAATATGTAAAGTATTATCAAAATTACAATTATTACAATTGTGAAAATAGTAAACTATGAAACATATCGGTTTACGAATTGTTCATTTATAATTTGATCCAACTGTTCTTCAGAACAATCAATATTCATATTGATCTAATTTATGATGAGCAATATTGAGGTTTGTCTCAATTTAATTTGATCAATTTTAAAGATTTCAAATGTGGTAAAATTTTTTTTCTCGTACAATATTCAATGGTTGCAATGGTTGCAATATTCATATGGTTTTGAAATTAGATGGCTTTTATAAATTACATTTTGTTCATTTACAAGTATTTACTAGTAACTGATCTGAATATTGATCTAATTTATGATGAGCAATATTGAGGTTTGTCTAAATTTAATTTGCTCAATTTTAAAGGTTTTAAATGTGGTAATTTTTTTTTCATGTACATCCTTGCAATATTCATATGATATTAAAATTGGATGGCTTTTATAAATTACATTTTATTCATTTACAAGTATTTTTGAATACAATCTTGTGTTTCCAATAAAGTTATTATAATTATCTTGGAGTCTCAAGATTGAATTGGTTTTTATAATTCGTGTTTCAACCTCACGTTTTTGGCAATTTATTGTTACAGCTAAGAGGTTTGCAATTAATCGAGTATGAGTATTACTTTGGATTTCATAGAAATTATAATCTTTTGCAAATAAAAGTGAAATTGAACTAATTCTAGGAAGTTTTGAAAGCGGTCTTAAAATTTGAGCTTCACACATTAAACTACTATCAATTGGGTACGAAATTACGTTTTGATATATATCAAGATTATAATTTAAGTTTTTACATGAACTTATATTTTCGAATGCAGCATACCGCATTGAATCATCATCTTTTGCTATACATTTCTCATTTGTGGGTAAAATGTGATGTAACCCTGTTCGATTGTCCAAAACTGGAATAGGGTACAATCTATGAACAGTATATAATTCAGGTTGTACTAATGGTATGACACATGTCATGAAGACTTGAAGACAAGTCAAGAATCTGCTTGAAAAGCTTGTAATTCAATTACGTCTAGATATTTTGATATTGAAGAAAGTCTTGTTGGTAAAGGTAAATTGTTCCTTTGTATTGTTTGAGCAATTTCCTAAAGGGACGAAACTAAATCATTTGGCTTTATAATTGATGTATGGATAATATGAAGGCTGGTAAAAGTTATTGCGTTTAACATAACATTCAGATAATCTTCTAGAAATATATAACTTCCTAAAAGTTGTTTGGATTTGGATGGCTTTCAACTTTCGTTTATTAAAGTATACTTTATCGGATAGCATACATATCCATGATTCAATTTAATAATAATAATAATAATAATGTTTATTTCCAAAGAAAAAAGTTACAATTATATCAATAACCAATTGCTTAATTCAATTCAAATGTACTAAGTTAAAAAACATCATTCAATACTCTACAAAAATTGCATTTTGAAATAAACAAACGAACCACTAAGGCTAAGAAGCCAGCGCGTGGTTATGGTACGTTATATTTTGTAACACAATTTA
>WOGP01004197.1:0-13705 GCA_015342065.1 Leptinotarsa undecemlineata | reverse complement strand
TTTGTATAAGCGTTTAGTTTGTAGTATAAGTGAAGAATAAATTCGTTGAACAGGTGTAATTTTGGGGAAGCAACATTCAACGTTTTCATTCTTGTTCCTTTGCCGTATTCCACCTTACTGTTTTCGCGTATCTGGATTGTTTAGTAGTTTCATTCCAGGTTTAGGCTAGTCGGTGCACAGGAAACTACTTGGCGCCCTTATTATTTTTTCTGTACATATTTATATTTATCTGTCGTATTTAACCCACGGCCCTTACGAGCAAGCACATTACTTGCCGTACACAAAAAAAAGGACAGAAGTGTTTTCCTTAATGTTTTAGAAATAAATGTCTGATCGATAAATTTTTTTTTGTTTATTATTGAATCTAATGTAATAGAATTTGGCGCCCAACGTGGGGCGTTTTTTTTTTCATTGAGGTTATCAGTTTAGTTGTTCATTGCTTTTGTAATCATCGTTTTGCAAAATGGATTTATCTAGACTTGTAAGAGATGAGTTGGAATATGAATTGAACATAAGAGGCTTTTTAAATTTAGATTCTGAAACGGTACTTTCTATGTGTAAACAATTGAAAGATTTAATGCAAAATGAGCCTTTTGGTAGTTCGATAGCATTACCGGATACTTTGACGTATAGACGTAACTCTTGAACTAGGGGGTAGTTGAGTTGGAATCTTACGTAACTTCTCATGAATTCCGTTCCATCAGTGCAACTGAATGTAGATACGTTGAAACCAAGTTGAAACATTTGTATTCCCGTTTGAGTAGACTTAAACCGCTAGATGATCCTTCGAAGGCTAGTAAAACGAATTTGTTAGACCAGTTAGGTACTGTAGAGGTTGCTTTTGATAAAAAACTGCAAGGAATTGATGATAGTCCTATTACTAAGATCACACCAGTTTCCGCGAATACCACCAGTTCCAATATGCCCCCATCAGTTTCGAGAAAATCTACACCTATCCATAAGTGGAATATTCAATTTACGGGAGCTCAGGGAATAATGAGCGTTTGTGCTTTTTTGGAATTAGTAGAGGAGTATAAGAATTCGCGAGGGGTTTCCGATAGTGAACTTTACTATGGGGTAATAGATTTATTAGAAGGAAGAGCGAAAAGTTGGTACCGTTCTGTTAAAGATGAAATGAATTCTTGGAGGGAGTTTGTTGACCAGCTCAAATCTGAATTTCTTCCAGAGGATTTTCAGACCGATTTCTTAGAAGAAATTAGGTGTAGCAATCAAGGTGAATTTTAACCCGTTGGAGAATTTTTCGCGCGTATTTCAAATATGTTCAATAGATTACCTCACCCTTTGTCCGACTCAGAGCGGTTGAATATTTTACGACGCATAATAGAACCCTACTATATTGATAAACTAGATCTTGCAGATTACTCAACAGTCAATGAATTAAAGACTCTGTGTAAGAAATTAGAATGCTCGCGGAATATGTCAGTGAAGGCAAAGAATTCGGGATTCACGAAAAGTAAAGTTAGTTTACTCGAACCTGATTTAGCTTATGAAGTTCCTTGTACCTCGGAGAACCTGGATAAGAGAGCAGGTCGAACTAGCTTCTCAAGAAATAACCAAGCGGATGTAAAAAGTATACAATGTTGGAATTGCCAAGGAGAAGGTCATAGTTTTGCCAAATGTAATGCGCCTAGGAAAGAGTTATTCTGTTATCGATGTGGGGAAAAAGGGGTAACTAAGTTTGAATGTGAATGTACAAAAAACGGAACACGAGATCGCCGCTTGTCCGGTCGTCGGTCATAAGTAATCGTCTCAATCCGGGCCCTTCAGATGCGTCCTGGGAATCTTGGGTAGATTTTGTGAAGATTCAATATAAAAAGAGTCGAATCGATAGTCTATTCAATTCAGTGGATAACGATCCAAGGCCCGACCTGAAGGTTTCTATTTTCAATAAGAGTTTCGTAGGTCTTTTAGATTCAGGCGCTACACAAACTGTTATAGGTAGGTCTGGTTGGTGTAAATTACAAAGTTAAATTTAGAGAAATGTAATCAAGTAGTTGAGGTAGCAAACTGATTAAATTGCGATGTACTGGGCATTGTAACCATTCCGATAGTATTAGAAGGAAAATGTAGAGTATTAAGCTGTCTTGTGATTTTAGATGTTAATACCGAAATAATTTTAGGTGTCGATTTTTGGCGTGACATGAACATAGTAACTGATTTGAGAAATTTTCTTTGGGAATTTAAAGAACCATGTACAGCGGTGGATGCTTTAGAAGGTGAATCGCTTGACGACTCCGACAGAAGACAGTTTCAGGAAATGATTGACTCGTTTTTCGAACGCATAGGTAGGGGTTTAGGTCTTGCGAAAGGCATCAAACATCGAATCGATACTGATGATAGCGAACCGATAAAGCAACGGTACTATAACGTTTCTCCAGCTTTGCAGAAAATCATCAACACCGAGATAGATAAAATGTTAGAACTAGGGGTGATCGAACCGTCGAATTCACCATGGTCCTCACCTGTTGTGATGGTCAGAAAGTCTTCAGGAGAGTATAGATTTTGTATAGATTTCAGAAAGGTAAATGCGATAACGCGAAAAGATGCATACCCCTTGCCTTACGTTAATTCAATTTTCGATAGGTTACGAGGAGCACGATTTTTGTCATCCATCGATATTAACTCGGCATATTGGCAAATCGAACTAGAGGAAAGCAGTAAAGACAAAACAGCTTTTACTGTTCCAGGAAAAGGTTTATACCGTTTTGTGCGCATGCCCTTTGGCTTGCACAACGCAGCGGCGACGTGGCAGCGATTTGTTGAAAACGTGATTGGTTTTGCTTTAGAGTCTTCCGTTTTTGTATATCTAGATGATATAATTGTGGTATCAAAGGATTTTGCGTCCCATATGTCCGCTGTTAGGCAAGTTCTACAGAAGCTTTTTGAAATGGGTCTAACTATAAATCGCGAAAAATGTTGTTTCCTTAGGGACGAATTAAAATATTTAGGATATCTGGTAAATAAAGACGGTTTAGGCACGGACCCCTCCAAAGTAGACTCGATGTTAAACTATCCAGCTCCGAAAAACGTGAAAGATGTGCGTAGGTTTATTGGCATGGTGTCGTGGTACAGAAGGTTCATAAAGGATTTTGCCACTCGAGTATCACCTCTTACCAGTTTAACTCGGAAAAATGCGTGTTTTATATGGGATTCAAAGTGTAGCCAAGCTTTCAATGATATCAAACAATGTTTGGTTTCTGCACCGATTTTAACATGCCCAGATTTTGATAAAGAATTCATCATTCAATGCGACGCTTCTCAAGTGGGATTAGGTTGCGTGTTGAGCCAAGAATTCGAAGATGGTGAGAAAGTAATAGCGTACGCTAGTCGGTCTCTGACCGGACAAGAAAAAAAATACTCAACAACGGAGCTCGAGTGTCTGGCGGTTCTATTTGGTGTCGAAAAATTCCGAGCCTATGTGGGGGGAACTCATTTTAAGGTGACTACTGACCATTATTCCCTACTGTGGTTACATCTATTACAAAACCCGTCTGGCAGGTTGGCCCACTGGGGCTTCAGATTACAAAATTATGACTTTCAGATTATTCACCGTAAGGGTAAGTGGCACGCGGTTCCTGACACGCTTTCGCGAGCAATCGATTTTATAGAAGTCAATCAGGAGGATACTGATCGCTGGTATTTTAGGTTACGGAAAGGTGTAGATAACAACCCAGACAAATACCTTAATTTCAAAATCGACCAAAATAGGTTATATAAATTTGTTCGGCCAATAGTATCCATTTATGATGAAGAGGCGAATTGGAAACAAGTAATTCCGAAATCATTGCGATCGGAAGTGCTCCAAAGAGCACATGATGATTCTACTGCTGTGGACATCTCGAAATTTTTAAAACTCAGAAACGGGTGGTTATATCTTATTATTCGCCTGGTGTGCTAATGGTGGTCTGCCCTAATTTAATAATTAGCGTTCAACTATTTACAACTGATCGTAACATCATCCCCACTTATAAAAAAAACAAAAAAAAGACGTCCTTAATCTAATTTTATATCCTTCACATGGACTGACCCGAATGACTTGTTATTTTGCACATCAACGAGTTCGTATACGTTCGTTGATATGCAGCGAATTACTTTACATTTTATATATTTCGGTGCTAGTTTCCCAGCTGGAACTATATATCGGGTGTTTCACAAATAGAGCTGCCCTGATTTAATAATTAGCGTTCAACTATTTACAATTAATCGTAACAAGGGTTGAACGTAATCCCGAAGAAGAGTCGTGAATGAAGCATGGAATTATAAATGAAAAGCTGTAAATTTCGAAAATGGTTATGTATAACCATTTTCTCTCTCCCAAGAATATGGCAGAGAGAATCAGTGATATGATATATTTTTATTTCAATATACCCGATCGTCAGTATCTATTGTACCTACACTTTATTTTGAAAATAAATCATTTTGCCTCCCGCCAAGGTGCGGGAGGTTATGATATTCTATTAGTTCGAAGAGATGCATGTTTCTCAAAGAGATTGAATCACTGAGTTGGCAAATCGAGCATAATATAAACAAAATTTCCTCCAATCTTATATGATGTCGATCGTTAAAGTGTAGAAAGTTACGAAACTCACGAAATGACATCATTTTTGCCCTATCTACAAGTTTGAAATTGATTACATTGCAAGAAACCAAAAAATTATTCAAGTGAATTGACTTGTTCTGGATCTATTGAGTTTCAGATTATAGAGAGTCAAAAACTTATTGAATGAGACTGATCTTATGTCACCTTTGGTAAATCGATATTCGGATCACGTCATGTATAGGCGATAAAGTTGAGATGCTGTCATCCAATTCGTTAAAGCCTTGGAAAGCCTTCCTGTAGAATCCAAACCCCGGCATTCAGAAAATTGACGCAGTGGTAGCTTTTATCTAAATTTCTGCTATTTTAATCGAAACCAGTTTTCCATAAGACTAGTGCAGAAAAAGTAACTTTGTATGAGTATCAGTAGCAATATTAGATAAAAAGTTGTGGTATATGCAACTTTTGAAAAAAGTTAACTGATAGTGACAAGAGACGCATTCTAATTTATACCTGTATGTACGTAGGTACACATTATTTGTGTTATCGTCAGTAGGATCGAATAATAATGACAGAATGAATACACAAAGGACGAATAATGATTTGATATTTGATTTCCGGTTGATCGTCGGATAGTAGGTAATCTGTTTTACCCCCAGAAACGGATCCGTTAACAGAACTAAAACCAAGTTCTATACGAGTTTTCTCTATATATACTTTGTAGTTGCTTATAATCGGTGGGGATAGCGAGTGTAATGCGTAATGCGATTCTATGTTCAGTGATCATTATAAGCATAACCTAAAAATAATTCTTCAATAAGTGGCGATAAAATTTCATTTCACTCAGATTATTGTTCCAAAAATGGGTGATTGGGTGAAACAGAAGTTTTTATCATCTGAAAACATTCAAGATAGATGAATAAATGCAGTATGCGATAGTGTTTGCTTACAAGAAGTCGTTTTATGAAATAGATTATCAGTTGTAACAATTTCGACTTCAGGATGGCCATTTCTCCGAAAGTAGATCAGAGCGCCACGTTTTGACTTTAGATTCGTGATCAGTGAACAAAAATACGTAAGTAGTTGTTGAGACGTCAAGAAATAACCTCCAGTCAACACACATACCACCGATTATATCTACCGTAGTAGCTGACGAAACGTTTGGCACAACAAGTTCTACTCGTCCATGGCTTACAACTCTGATTTTTTTTTTTTTTCGAAACCACGTATCTTCAATATATTTTCAACTAGCGCGAGACGTGTATTCTAATAATTACCGAATTTTCATCGAAGCAACAAAGTGAAAGTAAAACTAATTTCACGTAGTGAAGAAATGCCAGATTTCTATCAACCAACGTTCTAATTACCAAAGACGCTCCTTCCAGAAATTTCCTCTAGCCGCAGCAACTTCAGGCGAACACAAAATCTTAAACTTCCGGCGACGGCGTATAGTCATCTAATACTCTATCCTTAATTACAGGGTGTTAGCCGGTCCAGTTCCGGACGATACTGCTGCGAGGCGACCAACAAAGAGGGCACGTCGAAGAGTCCTCCCTTCCACCTCCGCGTCAAATTCGAGCCGGTGTGCGGGGACGTCCTTCCGAGAAGGGTCGTGGGGGCGGCAAAAGACGAACCCCTCAAGGTTGAGTGCAAGGTAAGTGTTTATTTAGTTTAGGGAAAATAGCGCGAAATGTTATTTCAGGTGCTACGATAAGGGATGTATTCAACAATTTGATCAACATGGGTCGGTTTACGAAGTTATCAGAAAAAAATGGTAATTGATTCGAATAAATTATAATTTCATTGGACAAATTTGTAATTTTGATATGGCGAAATGAACCTATTATGCGAAGGAAATCTATAAATTTATTGATTTCGAATTAAATATTCATTTGACCCTATTCATATTTCGAATGTACGAAACCTCAAATATTATATTCATTCAAGAATATATCATAATCGAAAAAGTAATACACTGTAATCGATTTGAACGAATTTTTATTCAAACAAGATATATAAGAATTGAATGAAAACGCTGCCCTCTAAATCATGAGAATAATATGAACCGAGAGTGAGGCATGAAAGTTCCATGCTTTTTTTATCATTAGTGTCATGAGATGTCGATTCAGTCTATCTGTTTCATCGGTTTGCTGAAAGTTCGTTGAAAAATATATTTTCAGAACTAATTACTTGGCATAAATCATTTCATCATAATTATTTTCCAGGTTTGTTAAAAAAAATTACGAAGACTTCCTACATAATAGGAGTCAGTTTCAATGGATTCAATTCATTTACATCAATATCATCCGAAGCCATTAAAAATTTTTGTCCATTTGCTATTTATGCAATACGTGCAAATTTTGTCATCTTCCTCTAGTTCCAATGTTTTCATCAATACTATGTTCTGAAATTAATGAAATATGTGATATAACGATTGAATCGAACACAAAATCCAATACTCAATTTCAATTATTGAAATAATCTAAAATGATAGAAATTTTGAATTTCAATTAGTGATATACTTGTTAGAACCAAATTAGTTCCCTAACTGAAAACAAAAATGAAAATTCCAGCTCAATTGATTCATTGGAGGTTTGTTTGAAGGTGGTTGACAATGTTTCATTGTGAATTTCATTAGTTTGGAAAATGATTCAAAATCTCTGATCAATAACATTAAAATGACACGCTGAAAATCAAAATTATGTTCAGCAACAAAAACTCTAAAATGAAATTACAACAAAATAAAATACAAGCAACAATTAAAAATCGAACAATACAAAAAGATTTCAAGCCAAGTTAATTCACTATTGTTAATATTCATAATCGTCTTCGGGTGATGACTGGACTCCTCCAAGAGATGACTATGTATAGGTTATGCCAATGCTTTCACTTATCCCCTCTTGCCTCTCCCCATTTCACAGATTCAGCGGGAGCTGACCCTTTGGCAGGAGTTGGCCATTTTCCGATTGATTATCGGTTTCCAAATGTTGCGTATTTCTACGCTAGATTGGCTGAATGCGTTGTTGGACAACATATATGCGGCTTCTTCGAATTTCCTCCAGTGTTCCTGCCTGTGGATGATCTCAGCCTGGGACCACTTGACGTTATGTTGATGAGTCCAAACATGCTCTGCTATTCTCGATTTGCAGGCTTTCAATGACCTCTTAGTTTCACTGATTTTCCGCATCCGGTAAATGTAATTCTTGTAATCGCTTGGTGGCCTGGTTTTCGTTAGGCTGCTACGAATACTGTTTCCGGATCTGAATCAGGTTCTGATGCTGTACTTGGACCCAATTATCCTGATCATTTTCGATAATCCTCTGACGTGGATAAGTGCAAGTACTGGGTGTGATGGCTTTCCTTCCTTGCGAGGATCTTGCTGTCTTTCAGCCAGTCTGTCCATCATCACTTTAGAGTAACCATTTCGTTGAAGATCATTTTTGATGATGTTTAGTTTTTTTTCGAGACTTTCCT
This sequence comes from Leptinotarsa undecemlineata, assembly GCA_015342065.1. Lineage (NCBI taxonomy): Eukaryota > Metazoa > Arthropoda > Insecta > Coleoptera > Chrysomelidae > Leptinotarsa > Leptinotarsa undecemlineata. The sequence continues at coordinate 5,673 of WOGP01004197.1, read as the reverse complement.
TTGTATTACACAGCTCTTGATGATTCCTCTCTAAGCCCATTGATGGTGGTTGGATTAGTGGTTCAGATACTGTCCCGTGTGAATGGGTTTTCGGTATACAGATGTTTTTCACTTAGTGTCGGTTCTCTTCACGAATACATCTAGGAATAACAATTCGTTATTGACTTTCTTCTCCATTGTCAAAAAGCGCTGTTGTTGCGCTTTAGGAGTGTATCTGGTTCTGAATTTCCATGGTTCCGTATTATAAAAGTATCGCCAACGTATCTCATCCCGACTCGGGGCTCCTCGTGAGTTTCCTCAATAGCCAGAGTTTCAAACCATTCCATTCACATCAATTGTTGCTTGTATTTTATTTTATTATAATTTCAACTCAGGGTTTTTTTCTGAATAAAATTGTTATTTCCAGTTATTCATTTTGATTTTATTTTTTTTCTTTTTTCAGGTATTTCAAATCATTTTATATGATATAAGACAATAAAATTCTGAAGTAATGAAATGCATTGGAGGTTAATATGTTTCTAACCATATAAAGCAGAATGAATGTATTCCAAATTTGTTATTGACATCTTCCATTTTCTCTCACCATCCTGGTTTTATTTTACATACGTACATACATATACAGTAGTACAAGAGTGGATTGAACCAATTTAAAAACGCACAAGATTTCAATTCCACTACGGACATGAATACCATCTTTCTACAGGTACCCTGTAATGGAAGCAAAAGAAAGCAGTGATGGTCTACGTATGCCAAATAAAAATAGTGTTGTGAATCATCCAGTGAAAAAAATAATGCCGGTCGCCGCTAATCTTCCTCAATCGATTGTGACTTGGGCAAGGTCGAGCTTAACTCGACTTTTACTTCACGATCGTTCTAGATGTTTTATTGTGCAGTGTAGTCAATTAGTGTCAAACCCACGGGGAAAACGTAACAATATATTGGTACGTTTATGATTACTAACACCCATTTTTTAGAACTGTCAGATAATACCTGTCATTTGGTGTTTACCTACGAAATGATTTTTGAAAGATTACCTGGAGTATAAAAGACATCACATGACCATAACATAGTGAAAATCAACCATTAAGTTCAGTCCCACTACTTTCATTCATAACTTTACATAGTTCTTGGTGACCTGAATGCGTTGCACGAGAATCTCATTGGTTGAATGTCCCCAGCAACCCCGGCAACTCATAGGCATCTAGATGCCTGTTGTTGTTAACTCAAGTTATTCTATCTCGCATACCGGCAGTGGCGCAAAAATCCCAGTGCCGAAAAGCAAACTAGATTTGTTAATGGTCATAACAGCTGTAAACTTGGAATGAATGAAAGCGAAGACATTTACAATCAGAGAACTACGGATGAACTTCTTGCCAATCACAACGGGTCTTGATCCTTCAGGTCGGTAGCTGAAACTGTTAATTAAAATTTCACAAAATTCACAATTCCACCACTAACACAAACAGATGGTTCAATCGCAACCATGGCAGCCATCGAAAAAACAAATCTACTAGATGAACAATATGCGTCCCACGCAATAGTCGATTTACTGCAAAAGGCACCACCCACTATTCCCACACTAAAATCCACAATACCAAAAATTCCTTTTTGACAACGTCTAGTCAGGAGGATTTTGAAACACCTCAATATCAACAGGCGTCTGGCCCTAATGACCGTCATCGTACTTAAATAGTGCGTTAATGAACTCGCACCAGTACTTTGCTGACTTTTCAACCTCTCTTCTGCTCGCGTTCAACTTATTCTCAAAATGGTCAAGGAAAATATTTCAAATAACTATAGACCAGTCGCTTTGCCACATCCTTGAATATCTGAAAGGCTTTAACATCTTGAGCTATCATTAATATGGCTTTCGGAAACAAAGATCGACAGGCGACCTTCTTTCATATGTCACCCATATTTGGAATAATGCAATCCGAAAACATGGACATTCAAGAGCTGTTACACTTGTTAGTTCTCAAGCCTTTGACAGCGTGTGGCATGGGGGTTTGCTGGCCAAAGTTCGATACTATGGCTTGTCGGATAATTTTTGTGTATGGCTCCCCAGCTTGTTCAAATAATGTTCCCTGCAAGTTACCGTCGACGAATATTTCTCGAATTACTTCACCATCAACGCTGGTGTTCCCCACGGATACATATAGTCTTCAACCCCTCTTTTCATTGTATATCGACGACTCATTGGAGAAAACCAAGAACCCAATATATTGCTTTGCTGACGATAGGACACTTGTCTCGTCGTTTCATTTGGATTCCAAAATATCGGCTGCGGATACACATCTTCACCGGCAGCAGGAAGTTGCCTATTTTAATGGGGATCTAGAGGTGATTTCGAATTGGGGTGGAAGTAACCAGGTTCAATTCAATGCCACGAAAACGCAGGCATTGGTTTTTTCCAAAGAGATAAATGTCTCCGAACGAACCGGATATGATAATTTCCGCTTCCTGCTTCAATAATTTTGTTGGTGGTTAAAATAGACACCAATATGTCTTGGCACAATCATGTTACTGGAATTGCAGAGGCTGTTTCTCAAAAACTTGGAACACTGTTCCGAACCAGAAAAATGTACACACCTCAGCAACTCTTGATGCTTTATAAAGCTCACCAAGAGCGGTACATATCGGAAATACGCTTTGGACTGTGGTTGCTCATCATTTTGAAGTTCGACTCAGTACACCTCAAACTTCACCGTTTCGAACTTTTTCATATGGAGAACTGCATATATGTGGAATAAACTTCCGGAGAACTTCTCTCGAAATGAATTTAATCTCTAGCGATTCAAATCCATTAAGAATCGCCACTTTCGCACAAGAACCGCTTTTAAAGCTCCTTGAAGATTTTCCTGTAGTGCTTGTGTTTCGTCTATCAATCCACAACCATGTAAAATGATTCTGCATGAACAACCTACAAATAAGTGACTGGCTATTTTTTGGCTTTTGCTCCATGTTTTGGTATGAAATTGTGTATTGTTTCTGTATTGTAATGTCGAATGAAGAAATAATTGCCAATAGACTCAGTAGGTGCATATTTATGAGCTTCCCTGTGGAAACTGCACAATAAAGTGTAACTTTAGTTACACTTTATTGTGTTACAATAACTTTAGTTACACTTTATTGTGCAGTTATTGGTTTCCATCAAGTATCGTTCAATTCCATCACATGCCATCAGTTTCATTGCCAGGGTGGAATGATTTCTCTCTGCTTCTCTTAACCATAAGTTGTATCACAATCGTAAACCGTATAATTTTTGAGGATAGATATCAGTTCTGATTTTTCTAACATATTCAATCCCATCCTCCAAATTGATTAATTGAAGAAGAATAATTTTCTTATAACTATATAGTTGTTTCCTGGATCCTTCGCCATAACTTGAAATTTTCGCGTCTATTTCAATTAAGTGATTATAAGAAAGGCAAGGCCGTATTTATCTATTCGTAAAAAGTTCATGCTTTCGAAATATAAATCATTGCGTTTCTAATTCAGAGTCCCAAATAACTGTGAGACTAGTAAATAAAACATATACAAGCGAATTTTCAAAAACTACCATGATTATCCAAATCGTTTCTCTTAAACACAAAAGTTTGTGAAAATAACAGATACGAAGCTCCTTATTGCTAATTCAATAATTGAAAAGAAATCTGTTGAAATGTGAGTACAACTCATCGAAACTGATTGAAAAATATATAAAGATACTAAACTTTGCACACAAGAAAAAATCTAATATATATTTGTGAGATAGCATATTGAAAATAAATCTTCGTCGCCAAAAACTTGCATCGGTTTCTAGTCAAAAAATGAACGATAGTGGTTCGTTCCAAAAAAAACTACTCTATGGCGATATTTTATTAATTGATATGAACTGGTCACGCCTCTGGTTGAAGTAGGCTGTTCATCCAGCTGACCACCAGGAAATGAAGTGTCCGCTAAAATGCATCCAGTCCGGGAATGTCGAGGAGACACGTACCTACGTCATCCGCTAACTAGATTTTACGTGTTCCGGACCTCGCTTGATGGTCATTATTAATAATCTTCACTGTGACCGCCCGCAAATCTGAGAATTTGTATTAACAGTTCCGGCAGTTAAACGTTGTGGATTCCTCCCATATTCGATTTTGATTGAATTGTACTGTTGCCATTTCAATTGTCTGTGTGAATACATTTGGTGAGTCAATTTCAGGAGTAAACTCGCTAAAGTGATTTTATAACATTGAATGGCGGAAGACACACCAATTGAATGATAAATGAAGTTGTTCGAAGATGGAAATTTGAGTAAACGGTTATGAAATGAACTTCACTGAAACAGGATATATATTTTACTTTCATTGATGAAGAGTGTGAAAGGCTTTCACATTTCATTAGCATTGAAGGTCTGTCGGTAGAACTTTTCGATCTCAATTAATTTTGAAATTTCATAACTATCCAAATAATGATGAGTATAAAAAAAATTATAAAAATGTTCAGAAATCTGTGATAACCGAAATATTGTTCAAATTGAAAAAAATATTTTTTGTTTACAATAGTTTTGCAAACTGCTACTATTTCCGATAATTATCAACTGGGAACTGAGTTTTTCCTGATACATCCATCTTTTTTCTGCTGATTCATTAAAACATGTATAATAAAACGAAAACTACCCGAGGTGATACGTCGAAGGCATCTTACTCAGTAGTGGACAAAAGAGTCACATCAGGGGCAGGGGGTATCTGAACGGGCAATCGGAGTGTACGGTTACTTCGACTTCAGTATAAATTTCTGGCGACAAGGATAAGTGAGTGTTTGTGTTGGAAGTGGCATTTCTAGTACATGGAGATCGTCATAAAATATATTTTCCCGCCTTGAAATGGGTAAATACAACAATGTATTGCGAAAAAAATATTGAGTGTAGGAATTCAAAAAATAGCACGAACCCAGGTTCTCGGAAAGGAGCGTTAAGCCAAATTTTTCGGAAAATATTCAGAAAGGGTTGAGATTCCAGGTTCCTTGAAATGTGTTAAGAGCTTAGGATCACGAAGGAGGGTGAGATTCGTAGATTCACGTAAGAGGGTTGAGAGCCTAAATTTTTGAAAATGAGTTTAGAGCCTAGGATCATAGAGTGGGATTGAAAGTCCAAGTTCACAAAAGAGAATCGAAATATCAAGAGTTCACTGAAGAGAGTTCAAACCCCAAATTTATATTCCCAGGTTCTATAAGGAGAGTTAAGAATCCAAGTTCGTCATAGTGGGTCAAGAGCCCAGTTTCATCAAAGAAAGGTTATGAAATTAGATTGAACCTTCCAATCTCACATCGATTATTAATAATAATTTGATAAATTTTTTGCAGGATTGAAAATGCAAACAAATAATGAATAATATAATAAATAAAACAATAAATATCGGGGAATATATTTCAGGCCAGAATATTTAAGAATGGTCTTCTATAGAAAGCAGAAAAAATGAATGGGATCAACCTGTCAATAGTAAATGCTGAAGATTTTGCAATCGAGTAAGTTAACCGGGAGTTTAAAAAATTTGAGGGTGATGAAGTGAATTAAAGATTCTAAAAATAAAAAAAGTGTCTATTTCAAACATTTCATAATGTTTGATTAATACTAATGATTACATTTTGTCACTTTCAATTTTTTCCAATAGATACAATTTTATTTCTGATTGATAGTATTGT
>WOGP01004196.1:0-14272 GCA_015342065.1 Leptinotarsa undecemlineata | reverse complement strand
TTCTCTGGCATGTACATATTGTCAAGGCCAGTCATGTTCTAATGCTGAATCACCAATAGTAGAGAAAACATGCGATACATGTTTTGTTTACCTGCAGTTTACCTACACCCAGGATGAACATCAAGAAGAATAAGAAGACCAAGAAGAAGAACGTCAAGAAGAAGTATTTGAAGGTTATGACTCAGGTGAATACATTTTTAAAGTTTTTTAATTTCAATCACTTTTATAATCTTCATGCAGTCATTGTTCACTATGGTTCTGGCCTTGAATTTGGTCATTATTACGCCTTGGTCAAAGACGAACCGAACTGTTTTAAGTTTGACGATATTTATTGGAGCATCTGAATACACCCTACATTTTGTTTAATGAAATAGAGGACATTGGCAGATCAAGATCTTCAGATGATGTGGTATTGCAGGTTTTTCCGGCAACTGAAAAAGCAAATGCGTCACTGGAATTAATGAAGTCGCCCCGGAGCACCAGTTAATTTTTGTTGTTGTTTTATAATTTCATGATTTGTATTTTGGAAGTGTTATTCTTCATTGAACATATTTCTCAATAAAAATAATCTATTCATTTTGTTTTGTATTCTAGTAATGAAATTGATAGGATAACCCAGGTTGTATCAATCAAACTCTATTTCCAATGGGTATGTTCGTGAAATTATTTTGGTATTGAATATTAATTCCAATCACTGCGTAGGTTATCAGTGAAATCATTGTGAAACTATTTATAAAAAAATAACAGTGGGTAACTCCTCTGATTTGAATTATTTTATTTTCGATTCTAAAACTCGACCAGAGCTGTTTGATTGAATTATCTGTACCTCCAAAAAAATATTATTTGAGAAAAATATTATTGAATTCGTGAATGAAAAAGAAATCAAACTTATTTCTGCATATGGACGCAAGTGATCATCATTTTGACCATTTAATTATCTGAATAGTAAGTTATCAGCTCTCTAATATTTGAAATATGTTTTTATAACAACATAAGGTGTGATTTTGAAACTCACAAACTGAAACTAATGTGAAGAGAACTTCAATTACGTTGATACGGTGTTTGCTTAACTGCCCATTTATCGATTCCGATACAGCTCTAGATAGCGGAAAGTGAATTTGTATACGTGACAAGTTTCAATTGTACGAGCTGAATCTAGCTTACATGTTAGATTTTGTTCCACGAAAAAGTTAGTGAAATTTTCAAAATTCAGCAAAATGATTTTCAGAATACGATTCAAAAAACAGGTTATTTTATTCACTCTCACGTATTTTTTATATTTTTAAGGAGTTCAGGAGCAGACTATTGAGATGATGTATCCCACTCTGTAATGACATTGAAATATTTTGGGATATTTTCTGTTTTTCCAACACAGTACTCGGTACTTAATAAGAGCCCCGTTTGATTTTTTGTTAGTTACTCTGTATACTGAATTTTTCATGAATTGATATTTCGTGGGTAACAATCCTACCATTGCGGCTAGATGTGACGCCAGTAATCCACTTATAATCACTTCAGTTCGAAATACACACTTATTGGGTAACGAATTAATTCGTTTTCAACGAAGAGTTCCAAATTGGGAAACAAATTACAATGTCAATTACATGTGGTAATGATGTCTATGGCTATCGAAACGCAATGATACTTCATTCGAATGATTTGTATCGAACAGTTATTTAACAATGAACAGACTGGACATAATTTTTTGAAAGATTCCCCCATTTGATAGTGATTCGATGTTACATAAGTACAAGGCAAAACAAAACTTATTTACTTCATCAACTGAAAGATATACATGATATTCCACATTCGATGATCTATTTGACGTATCTAGAGACGTATCAATAAGATGAGAGTTTCAAATTTTGTTTACCGATGTATATGGCTGGGATATTTTCATCGCCGCATTGTTGCCACATCTACATGTAACAGACATCAACTTGGAAATTTCAAATGGAACACCCTATATATTATATCATTTATTAATTTTACAACAAAATCCGAATTACTTTTGTTGAACATGTTCTATACCTATATCTCTCATGATTTTTGAAATATTCATTATTTTGTAATCTTTTCTTGGCGAAAACATGATATTTTTAATATTTAATATCGCATGAATTAACTGATACACCGAACTCAAATTCTGGCAACATTAAGATAAGATATGATGGTTGTTATTTCAGAACGAAACTCAGATCTTATTTTATACAGAGTGACTGAAAAATACGTCTCAATTTGTATCTTTAAAAAACGACCATAACTATTTTTTTTTAATGGAAGACCCTGTAATTATTCAATTTTCGAATTTAGCCTACCATTGTGAACAACTTTGATCATGTCATATATCTATCTCTAATCGTTTATGAGATATGATATAATTTTTGCTTCTATACAAATATAACACTTCAAATACAAAATTTGGCGAAAAATGTATTTACTGAACATATTGAATAATGAATAATAACTTTACATTAGTTCAGAAAGATTTAATGGAATACATGAATGAAATTTAATAGTGGATGTATGACAAACATTACCATTTTCACAGAAGAACGAACACTTTTAAAAATTGAATTATTAACAAAATTAATTCTAAACTAAAAAACAAAAGATAATATTGTGAAACTAGTTTCGCAACTATTTGACATTTGATACTGACATGACAAAAATTCAGAAACTTACGTACTTGAAATGCTGACTATTCACTTGTAAACATTGACGGATTGATGTTATTATGTGATCAGTCATGGCTCTGCGGATTTCTGACGAGTCGATTTCCTCGAAGGCACATCTAACCCGACCTTTTAGTTCCTGCTTCGTATTGATAGGTGTTCTATATACTCCTTCTTAGATTTTTCTCCAGAGGTAAAAATCTAGGGGAGTCAGATCAGGTGAGCCATATAACTGATACCAACAATTCCGATACAAGCTCAGGGGTAAATTGTCTGGAATATCACTCACAGTCGATCTCAGAATATCTCAATATTTTTCGGAATTCATCTTTCTTTCATAAATGCAAATAGAAATAAATTTTATCATCCGTGAGCATATGGAAAACATTAAAACTGAATTTTTGTTGGAATCCCCTTTGTCTAATGAGATGGAGATTTTCTGAAGTGAAATAAATGAATATAAAACTAAATTAGGATTTTCAGAGTTGGAATAATTATTATCCATCTTTACTATTCAATATGACAGTCGAACTACTCAAACAAGTTATTGTCAAAGTTGAAATTTTGAGAGTGTGCGTATTATGCACTCGATTTTTAATTTTATTTGAAATTTTATGCTTGCATAGGAGCAAATTTTTTTAGAAATAGTTCATATCTCATAAACGGTCAGAGATAGGTATAGGACATAATTGATCAAAGTTGTTCACATTGATTGGCTGAACTTGAAAACTGAATAATATACAGGGTGTTCCATTTGAAAAAATTAGTTATGGTCGTTTTTCAAAAATACATATTTTTCAGACACTTCGTATAAAATAAGATTTGAGTTTTGTTCTGAAATAACGACCAACATACCTTACCTCAATGTTGCCAGACTTTGAATTCGATTCAGATAATTCATGCGATAATAAATATACCATGTTTTCGCCAATAAAAATTACAAAATAATCAATATGTTAAAAACGGTGGGAGATAGGTTTACAACATGGTTCACAAAAGTAACCTGTATTCCAATGCAGAATTCAAAAATGATATAATATATAGGGTGTTCCATTTGAAATTTCCAAGTTGATGTGTGTTACGTGTAGATGTGGCAACAATGCGGCGATAAAAATATGTTCAAACGATAGATCACAACTATCTATATCGATTACCAAAATTTTGAACTCTTATATTCTGTTGGACTCTAGATACGTCAAATAGACCATCGAATATGGAATACCCTGTATATTGTTCTAGTTGAGGAAATGCAGAAATATACAGTCATGCAAAACCAGTAAACAACTTTATGCGGTTTTGTAAATCAACAAATGAACTGAAATTTGGAGAAAAATTCTAGAACGCCTGATTTTTTTATGAAAAATATTTTTCCCAAAGTCTTTCTGAAGCTTGCTCAGAGTTTTTGCATAATAATAGTATTATTTATACTTGAAAACAATGATAAAATCAAAGTTCGGGCAACTGTTATAGAGTTCTAGTTTCATAGCGATTAAATGTACTGGATTTATTTAACCTAAAGAAGAAATTGTCAAGTTATTAATAATTTTCAGATTATAATTTCGATATTTTTCACAAGGAATTTATGACCTTACTTTGTTGTGATATATGGCTGAATTTGTTATAATAGTGCCTAGTCCGTATTGAAAAAAAGCTGATGATGTTATTTTATAAACGAAATGCGAAAAAATTCTCGTTCTCAACAAATCATAAAAAATATGAAACAGCACAAACAATGTATTTCCTTCTTTTCAATACGACTTGAAATGTATGCGGTAGAGCCAACAAATGAAATCCGTCAATGGACATTGATACTTGCAGTATGAAAAAATATTTTTACTACCCCTCCAAATAAGCAACTTTGTCGAATTCAACCAACTGTGTAAGATGTTAATAGGGGGTCAGCTGAAAACGTTTTGTATATACAGGGTGTTTATTAAACATGTTCTCTGATAATTGATAATACTACACTGGACCTAACAAGTAAAAAAATATTAAAAAATTCCGTTTTTACTTATCAACAACATTCAGCTCAAGTTTGCAAAAATAAGTTGGCTTGTTCGATTTGTGCTAAGGAACTTTTAAAAAAAACGAATGCCAGGAACCTGAGCACTACAACAGATGCATTAACTGTACAATGAAAACCGAAAAACAGGAGCCTACATCTTAATGTTGATGATTATAATGCTTGGGGTCATGAGTGTGAAGTCTACAAAAATATGAGGTCAACAAACGCAATGCCAGTAGAAATCTGCGGCAATAGCAACTACCGCAAAAAATAAGCATATAAACATTTCTGCACTGCATAACAGAGCATTGGCTCTTGGAATCCGAAATAGAGAGTATACAAATTGTAGGATAAGAATTTAAATCAGCTTTATCCCGGAACATGATGCAGTATGAAGGAGTCAGTGTCTACACAACAAACGATATGGATGCGGAGAGTGTAGAGAGTGTTGTCAGAAAAAGTACTGAAGGTCATTTGGAATGTGGAAGTGTAGTAATTAGGAAAAAGAAAATTGTAATTGTCTGTGTTTACAGAACTGATAGGTTTGTTCTGGTCCTACGAAATTCAGGTTCTAGGACGTCAGGATCATGCGGAGTTGATATAGAGCTTTCTAGTTTATTGAGGAAAATTTCGGAGAGATGAATCCTATGTTCTGTTTTGAACCATCCCGAATCGTTCTTGCTCTCGAGGCTGAACTGTTGAGAACTCTTTCCGTTTCTCATGCGCATTCATGTGGAAATTTGTTTGGGATATTCGCTAGGATGTTTTTTTAATTATTTGATTTCAATAATTGATGATTGACGGTAGATAACATTTGAACTGACCATAAGAATACGCTACATAACAAAATGAATATGATCAATAGTATTTTCTCGTCTTTATCTCTTCATATATACGATAGGTGGCACAGTGGTCTCCTCAAAAGCGTTCTGGTTCAAACAAGTGTCCGAGATTATTTCCTATTTCGGACTGTTTGAGATTTTTTGTTTATACGCATCATGTCTTGCACAGTTTCCAAACAGTTTCGGATGTTTGAACCAAAACAAACCTTATATTATCATTGAGAACATGAAAGAAATTACCGATTCAGTTCATGAAAAATTCAGTACATTTAAGGTTACACTATGTGAATATTTTAATATCAACTTGCTTGAAGACCTTTTACATACCAAAGGTATTTTTAGACTTACTTCTCACTCATCACATAACACAAACTATTTTTGAACCAACCAGAGAAACAAATATTTCATCTATTCTATTAGATAACATTTTTGTAAATTTTGATGACTATGAAAAAAGCATGGTTTTAAATACTGTATTATCTGATTACTATAGACAAATGATAACCCTTTTCACAAAAAAAAATTAAGCAAATGAAATATGATGGATAGCACAGAGTACAGATGTAATTATAGTATACAGTTGTTTTTCGAATATTTTCAGTACAATAATAAAACTGATCTTTGTGGAAAAAAAAGTTTAATAGAACTAGGCACAATTCATGGATGACAAGGGGTTTAAAAAAATCTTGCTTTAGAAAACGCTCGTTATACAAAAAGAAGACACTAGGGTCATATGTACTCAGTATTTTGAAAAGTATTGTGCCGTCCTCAGTAAAGTTAATTATTGCAGCTGCTAAAAAAATGTTCAACACTAAATATATAATGAAAGCCTAAAATAAAACCAAAGCTACCTGGTCATTAATAAAAAAAAATTACAAAATCCAACTACCACAAAAACAAAAATAGAATGTATCATAAGTGATCCTGGTGTTTTTGAAAGAGTTGAGTAGTCGATAAGGAGAATATTCGATTCTTGCATTCGAGCGGGGGTAGTCATTTTTCAACAGTTCTTGTAGATTGAGAAATATAACATGTAATTTTTGGTAATGAATTGTTTTGTCGAAATTTTTTTTGCTCCGTATCTTCGAAACAATGTGCCCTATCAAAAATCATCAAAGGTTTAAATATCCTTAGAATAGTCCAAAGAATAGTCTCTTAAATTTTTGTCGCATGTTTATTAAACAGCCTGTAAAATATATGAAAATTAATGTCAATCACTGAAACTCATGAAATAAATACATATTTCAAATGAAAATATCCATTTTCTCAGCTGGTTGTCTCTATTTGTCGACCTTCAAAAGGATCTACGTTCAAGTATTACATAATTAATATTGAGAAGGATTAAAACAGTCTCTCGTTGAACAATGCGTTCCTGAGATATATTGTGAAAATTAATAATTTTTAGTAAGTGAATAATACTTCTTTAAAAAAATTATTGAATTCGTTTTTCAGGAGGCGGGCTTCAGTCTGGAAACGCTAATGATATACTCAATCCATCATAGTCTCGAAATTTCATTACTATACACTCAAAATTTCGAAAAGTATGGGTTTACTCAAATTTAAACCGATCAAATGTGCATTCGGAATATAATCAAGTGATCACACTCAAGAATTTCATCACGAATGAAAATAACTCAGATAAGATAACTTCCATCTGACAGTTGGCAGAAAAGTAGTTCAGAGCGAGAAAGATTTTGTCTCAGGTACAAAGACAAAGTATGGCATGACAAAACTATATGGAAAATTTATCAGAAATAAAAATAAATTACATTACTTTCACATCTATATTAGTAAATTGCCTGACGATACTTTATCTTACAGTACCAACAACAGTACCAACAGTACAAATATCCAACGAAACGTTAGGGCTAAGGGTTGAGGAGGATTGGGGAGGTCAGAAAAACTACTCTCCAGATTCGTTCGAGAAATGCAATGATCCCAATAATTATCCTGAAAGAAGTTTATATATCACATCAGATGAAAAATAATGAGAACAGGAGAAAGGTAAATCATTTTTTAAAAGAAAATATTGAAGCTAGATTCAAACAAAAGACAAGTCACAGATAATCTGACACTTCTTTGGAAGAATGTAAGAAAAGCAAAAGAAAAGTTTACGAGTTGAAACTATCGAAATTAGCTGTCAAAATAGTTACCACAAACTTAGGAGTGGTCTACTTGAATACATATAGTTAATGTAAAAAGGGTGAAAAATTGACCAACTCGTGGCATTAAAGCTTTCAAATAAGATCAGAATGTACTCCCATATGGACCATACTGAATATTATGGTATAATACTGAGTTCTTTGAAAGTATATTTTCCTGAAAAAGAGTGGACAGAGGTATCACGAAAGTATGACGACAATGATGGTCTGGAAGTGAAAAACTCTTCGAACTTTTGAACTTCTATTCGTTGCTTTCGCCTAGAATCGAATTCAAATCGATAATCAGCGCTCCCACTCAGATATTTTGGATTCAATTATCGTGAATAAAAGGTAGATTCCTGCTTTGTGACTATTTCAGAACCTCCAGTGAGTATATTGATAATTATACGGAATACAAACAATCATCTACCTAGTAAAGTTTGTGATTGACTAAGAAGGAAGAATATATGACAGATGGAAAATATAATATGCATGAGTGAAGACAAAACTTATTTCTTTAGGTTTTGACGTAAACTTGATTGAGTTGAGACTGCAGTTGATGGTGTTTGAGAACTATTTTTAAATCAACTGCTAGTGCAAAGTCTCCTCAATTTCGAGATCACATCTCATACATAAACTGTTGTATAATATTTATGGAAAGTGAAGAACAAATTTATTTTTATCAACCAAAATTGGGATGTTTTGGGCTTTCGAAAACTGGAAAATGTGCGATGCCCAAAATGATTTGCGAATATGGAAATTAATATTTTTCTCCTTACAAACAGTGCAAGCCTAGAAAATTTGGAAAATAATGAAACATATGTTGTGTATTCAAACCAAATATCAAGGTTCAAGCTTGCTGAAAAATATCTGACATTTAAAAACAACTTGTCAAATTGTGAACATTGGATGAAGAATATCATACAGTTAAAGAGTAGAAGTCCTTGACGAGGAGGAGAATGTATTTATCATTTATTTTCACATCTTGTATATAGATAGTTGTTCCAAGATGAGTCGTTGACAGGAAAAAAAAGCTGTTATTGTATTTGAAAGACGAGAGAAATAAAACTGTAGTTGATAGAAAACGAAAGTCTTTTTAAGAGAATGATACCTATTTAACAATGTGTACGAATATTCTTTACTTATCTTACATTTTGGTGTAGTTACTTTCATTTGCTATTCTCGCTTAACTGATGCTAGAGATTAGCTTATTGAAGAAATTTCTCTTGAGAATAGAAAAAAAGTTTCAAATGTTCACATATACAAACAAAATGCATATATCTATTCCCCAATACCAAATTCACTCTTCCAACCAAAACTTTTTGGAGTATAGCGGGACTTGGAAGTTGACAAAATGTGAAGACATGTTAGAGTTGAATATTCAACAGAAAGATAGATCTGAAAGATAGTCATGACAATATTTGACTCGGAATTTTCCATGTTTCACCATACTTTCATAGATATTTTTAAGGAATGGTCAGTGAGATGAAAAAGAATGAGAGACGTGGTTTTTAAAATTATTGTTGAAGAAAATATTTCATCTGAATAGGCTGTTCAACAGGTGATCTGCTAAAACTGATTCCATTCTGTTTATCTTTTCTTGAAATAAATTAATTGATTATTATTATTGGAGGCTTCTCAAAAATGTATTGCTTCAGTTAAGGAAATGGTATTGGAAATAAATTGATTAGCATGGTATCAATGGTGACTTCGATTTGTTCTAGCTCCAAAACTTTTTTTTACGAAGCTACTTAGGATCACATTATTGTTACATGCTGTTTTCTTCAGTATTTTATTGAACAATATATTATAAACTTCTACAAAACTAAATTGTATATATTGAGCCAAGTTATAATTAGTCTATATCTCCGTTCTCCAGAATTTCTCTTCATTTCTAAATCAAAAAATATTCCACCCGGAAATATAAAGGGTATATAATAAGCCCAACTACAGAAATAAAGTGATACAAGTTTTTCTATATCCATATCATCATTCCTACCATGATCTTAACAATGTTCTTATCAAACACCCGTCTCTGTTGTCAGCCTCCTAGATCTATCCTAACCCCACCTCAACGGTTGCCCCAACATCCTACCCCTGGTCTGCGTATTGATGGCATCTTCCGGATCGTAGAGGTTACTTCTGATCGGTGGCCTATTTTTCCCAATGCCGTTGATTGAACCCCATCGTGCGAACATCGCCAAAGCTCGTTTGCTTGTAGGTGGACGAAGCATGACTTCTAAATCTGGATCTGAAAAGAAAGAAAGTCATTTAGTACTCAATGAACGATATTATTGTGGATAGTTTTCTGTATAATCTAATCAAATGGTACTGAAAACTGGCGTTGGTGGGAAGAGATTTGGTAAGTTGGGTTTATGTTCGAACCTCGTGTTTTTTGGGTGCTGAATCTGAATTATTCAAATGAAATTTTCAGTTGTTTTTTGATACATTAGCGAATTATAACGAACTTTCGGCACTTCTTTCTCGTGAATGAAGATGATATACTCCATCTAATTGACTATTTTTGCAAAAATTATAAATCGAAATGAAGTGAATAAGTTGGACGATCTGCTATGGCAGGAAGGTGGACAGGTCACTAGAAGACACCTCCTTTATATGGGCAGCTGTAGGCAAAGACTGGTCGAACACACTTTCGTATTGACGATAACTCTGGACACTCGCATAAGACATGCCTGACTGTTTAAACTTCCTGTGCACACATCCTGCATAGATGTATGTCCACTAGCCCCACAATATGGAGGTGTTTCCTTAGTTGACAGTGGCCAGTCAGAAATCCTACTGTTAAGCGTATATTTTGCCTGGTCATCGCCAGATATTTTTTTGGTGCTAGCTTCTCAATCCTTTGATTGAATCCCATCTCTTTAGGGATAAAACATGGAGGAGACGTTTGGGTAGTTCCGCAATTGACGAAGTCATCAGGCCGTAGGTGTCACTAGATTCTAATATTTTTAGCCCAGCCGCTTCCTTGGCTAAAGAGTCGGTAATGCATCCTGTCGTGCTATTTAAGCCACTTCAGGATAATATTATTATGTACCGAGGCTTTGGCTACATCTTGGTGGAACTCTAGTACTACTCCTGAGGTAACACGTTGTCTGTTTAAAGTTAATTCTGCCCAGGTATCAGTGCAACCAAAGTACGTGTTTTGATAGGTATATTTGATTCTTGTTCGAGTTTATACTTTATCATGAAAAGTTGAAAATTGTGATTATTATCCGAATAGTTACATACCATCAGGTACAACGACGTCATTAGTTGAAGTGCTGTTCAGATAAAATATCAATTTGCCTAGAAACTATTTCTGGTAAATGCCAAAAACAACAGCCACTCATGTTGAAAGTCAAGTTGCGGTGAACCATGTATGTGACGAATCAAGCAAACAAGATGCTGACAGGCTCAGTCGGTGTCACCAACACACATTCGAGTACGTTATTGTTGAAGACATCGACCTCCTCGTTTTTGGTGGGTTTGTTAGCACCTCCTGCAAGCTGATTGTTGAAAAAATCAAAAATCAATTTTCCACCCTAGATAAACAAGCCGCTGCGATGAGAGAATATCCTCTCTAAGGATATTCACAGATAAATAGACTACTAAGGGGGTAATTCTGTATGATAGAAGAAGTAGGAGCATACCTCTATAGGACTTATGATATAAGCTATCCCGCACTAGCGCTAAAAGAGCTCTCCAAGACTTGTCTAACTCAATCCAAATCTACAAGCAGCGCGCTATTATCTGTTGCGCTTGTATCTGCAGGTATAACTTTTGTCGAGCCAGAAGTAGGTAATTTGAGAGATTTTGTTGGAAAAGGCTCTCAATATCCTCCAAAGTGACACCATTTTCCAGCTGCCTGTACAAGAGAAGCTCCTCAACTTAATGGCTTGCAAGGAAGTCTGCAGCACCGGTGGACTCGGGTGCAGGAAAGCAGGATTGCAAATAATACAACCCACAGCCACAAACGGATGAGAGAGTATATGATGAAGAAGTTATAGACGATCCTCCTGAAACCTCAACTTTTCGAGATGAAATTTCAATTATCTCTTCGATAACCTGACATTCAATCAAAATTATTGGATAGATGATATGGATGATTAGATGATGATTATGGAGTCCTGAACAATCACTGCCTGGATAACCAGGTGTCAAACTCAAAAGGAAACGGATACGATATTATTATTGAGGTTTACAACCGAAGCTTAGGCTGAACCATAGTTACCCGTCAGAGCTTGAATTGAAGGTGACTACATGCACAGCTCATAACTTTGAATTGCCTATATGACGTTGATTCACCGATATTTAATCAAAAAGTATACTTTTTTACGTAAACTTCATCAGACTTTGGGAAATTTTTACGTTCGCACTGTATGCACAGATAGGTATTTAAATGATCCACCTAGAGTAGTAGACCTTTTGTGACCTCTAGTGCTCTCCTATACCAACTAACAACTTCAACTGTCCTCTCAGTTTCCATACGGCTTCTCGAGATACCGTGCCTTCTAATTTCTAACGAATTTATCTGTAATACCCCTTCGGCAATTAACGATACGTCATGAATTATGATCAGCCCTAATTCGTTCTGATACGTAAACCTACAACCAATATGTCATAATAACTACTGGATTTATACATGAGGACTTATCTGGGATGTTTGAGGTAATCAAACTTCCACTTAGTGTGTCTAAATCATAATGTTTATTCCCAAAGGTACGATTCCCCGTCTCAGACAGAGAAAGGTCTTACTCGATCTATTATGACGAGGAATTACAATGGTTATCTCTATTATTGAGGAGGCTTGTGGTATAAATAGATCAGTTATATGCAGTAATTCATACGGTTCAATGACTTTTCTGTATAAATGTTCTCTTCACAAATTCACAAAATTTGTTAAAAACACAGGTCTCAAGAAAGAAGACCTGCAAGTGTTTTTTTTAATAATTCATTATTTTTTGTCAGTTTTGGGGTTCTTAACCTTCTGCTGTAATCTAAAAATTGATAATTAAATATTATAATGTATATTAGTGAAAGAATAAATTGTATGGTTGATGATAACACAAACTCTAAGTGAGCAGAAAGTAGAAATCTGGAAGGTTAAAAAAATCAACATTGAAATGTTGGAATACCAAAATATTGCTTGGTATTATATAGCATAAAAAATTTTTCTTTCTATTCCCAGTCACAATTGACTTTTATGGTTTCGAAATATCATTTTTTATGCTCTATTTTTCAATATATAAGTCATATAAACAATTCCAAAAGTTTTTTATTCTACAGGTTAACCAAACGCGTTTCTTTTTTTACTACAGATTTTTGTGGAGTTCAAATGGCACTGCTATGATAACCAAAATTACTTATACTGGGGAAACACCAAGTATAACTTTATCGTTTTCAAATCTTCAATATAGCATTTACTTACGAAGATAACGGTTATTGAAATGGATTGAGAAGCAGTAACTTGAGGATGTATCAAAAACCATTGAAACGATTTTAATTGTTATGTTGGTATCCAAGACGTTGAAAAAAACGCTGCTGCTTTGAATTTGCACACCCTGTTGTGCGGGGCATTAGAATATCCAAGGAAGTAGTGATCTCAAATAACGCATCATCTAATGAGAAACGTATTCGGGATGAAATGATATGAGACTCTGGGTGCCCTATTGTCGTAGAGGCTTGTACAGTAATAAGGGACACTGTCATAATGAACTGTTCTCTAGCTTCTCGTGGAATTTTTCATAGACTATGAAGCAACCAAATAATCAAACACTGAGTGTACATAGATTATGAGTCAGATCTTCTCAGTTCTTCATCTCTTTGATCCTGTTAACAAATCTAGGAGGATAGGTGATACATACCCCTAAAGAGCTGTGTGACTTACAAATCTGCCTTGCACCAAATTCTTGACATTGCATGACAAGCAATAGATGAAACAAACTCTCTCTGAAGAAATCAGCAAAGCAGAAGCGATAAAGCTCTGCATTGCTGATGACGCTTTCGTCATATGACCCTACGGCTCCAGAAAACTCCATAATTTGCTTGATCGCCTCAACGACCTCCATCCCAATGTCAAATCAATGGAAATTGGAACCAATAACTCTCTTTCATTCCTAGATGTCCTCATCACAAAATCCAATAACTCCTCCACCCAACATACACAAAGCGATACCTCAACGCAAACTCCCAGCAGAAACTAACTCCGTTTTGAAATTTCTCATCATCAGATCTATTAACCTCACAGAGAACCACAACATGTATAGGATTTATTTGTGGGATTGACAAGTCTCATGCCTTCACATAAGTGTATGGCATTTGTCAAACCCACAAAAAAATCCTATACATGTTTCACTTTTTCGTCAATTTATAAGTTCAATAATTGTTTTTCACTCATTTTTACTGCTCTGAAGGAGATTCCCAATAGAAGCGAAAGCTTGGCACAACGTAGAACAGGGTTTAATTTTCGATTTTTTGACTGAGAGACGCTGGTAGTGTGTATATCAAAAAATAAATAGATGATGATATTGATTTCAATTCAAGAGCCACCGGTAGACAGCTGTTTCAGCCTATTGGGCATCGTCAGTACCGGGCAGGCGGTCCTCGATT
>WOGP01004195.1:0-14001 GCA_015342065.1 Leptinotarsa undecemlineata | reverse complement strand
TGACATTTGGTTCATGTCTGGTGTATCCAATAAACCAAAGAACACTTGATATATAAACACATGTGCCCAGTATTTTGGCACCTGCCTCACAAGTAACCTGTTATTGTATACTGTATCCACATTATATATTTTGATATTGAATGACGGAAAAAAACTCTGAATTAAAGGAATCCAAGATACCGAAATGAAGTTCATTTGGTGCTTCCCTCTGATTTGAATTTTGTACATAAGATGGAGCAAGTCTCAATTGATATGTACCAAGAGTCAAATCTCGTAAATAGTCCAGTCAGCCTAGAAAAATAAGGAAAATGATGATGGCCCAATGGTATCCATCTTCTCCGTCTCCTCCTGAGATTTTCTTCTTCTATTATGTTCTGTACCTTTTTTATCTGGCGAGATCTTTCCAGAATCAGTTGGGCTAATTCTGCATCTGTTCCTCTCATTTTAATCACTGGGTGGTATTTGTTAATAATTGCTACACCAATAAGAAGAAGGTCCCTCAAATAATAGAGGTGATGGGTTGATGTTGTGGCCGAAAAAAACTTCAAGATTGATTTCATGTGTCAATTGCGCGCTTCAATTATCCACCGGGTTTTGGCCACTCTTCAATAGTAGGTTGTTGTCCATTCTGCACACTTTAGGGTATTTTATGTACAATACCTAATTCTTCCAGAAGAGAAATATCGTCTCTATAATCACGATCGACAACAAAATGTAATTCTCAACAAACCAGTTTTTATCATTCATTCATTTGGCAAAGTTAACGCGTCGTTATTTCTGGGGTCGGAAGAGTAAGGTCCTTGAATTGACAAAATATAACCGTTGGGAACAACAATTAATGTTGGATACAATAAATAGTAATTTTTGTGTCTGCAGTAAGACTGAAGGAGTACTTTGAAATTCTTGCTTTTCTCCACTTCACAATAGGTCACATCTATGTATGTAATGGCTTTACACTGTTCAGGATTCGGATTATATATTTGTGAACTGATTAACATGGCGTTGAATGTATTGTTCTCGAGTGATTGAAACTAAACCACTATTTTCTGGGAATCTTTGTGCAAGTGATCTTCTCACATTTAAAATTGCCGTGAAGGATATTTGAAAATGACTTTCAAAAAATCGTCGGAGAACCCTTGTTTAAGTTTGCACAAAAAGCCAGATCTTTGTATAAATATATCTGTCTCCACCTTCTGCTAGTATAGAATTGCAGTAGATATAGATATTGTGGAACTGATCCTTATATATTGGAATCATCGATTTGAATTCTTCATCTGTGAAACTCTCTTCATTCTGGTAATCCCAGTGTGGCATGTTCTGTACATTACTAGTTCTTGCAAGAAAGCCACCAAATTTTTTTTTTCATTCTACATGATCGAAAATTGAACTATATCCCAGGAATAATTCGTCTCAGAAAAAAACCGTTCCCATCTCTCAAGGTTCTAGTTTTCATTTTCTCACATGCTATTTTGCCGACTTTGAGCCGTTTTTCTCGAAGACTGTTCATTATTATCCGTTGTAATCATCGAGACATTTGATCAGGACATTGAAAAGTACGTCTCAACATATCTTCAATATATCTTGTTACAAGTTTTTTCGTACATATTTATAGTGTTGTAACCTGTAACTTCATCAATATACCCATTTTTCTATATATCAGCCCCTATACCATGTGACTCATGGTACACTCCCTTTTTGTCCTTTACTTCTTCAGCAATCTTTCAGAAACTTGGAATAGTGAATATGCTCACTAGACGGTACTTTTTGACATATTTGTGAAACAAATTCAACTTTCGGTTTTTCCGGAAATTACAACTTTCGATTTTCAAACGGGGCATCCTGTATATTATTACAAAATCAGTTAGGGATGATCATGAGAAATCCACGATATCAAGTTTGATGATGTCATCTCTAATGACTACGGAGATATCGCCATTTATTTTATACATAAGGTAGAACCTTAGACAAGGAAAGGGTAGAACAGATAAACTTTTTCTGGAGGGTCCATCCAACTCGCTCTCCCACTCAATGAGTTTATGGATAAAGTAAATGGCGATATCTCCCTAGTAATTAGAGATAACACCATTAAACCTGATATCATTGGATTTCTCATGATCAGTCCTAACCGATCTTGTATTAATATACAGGGTGTATCATTTGAAAATAAAAAATTGATGTCATTTTCGGAAAAACAGGAAGTTGAATTTGTGATACAAATATATCAAAAAGTATCGTCTAGTGAGGATATTCAATGTTCCCAGAAATACAGCCAGAGAAACAAAGGAGAAAAGGGGGATGTACCATGAATATGTGTCACACGGTATATCAATAGAATCATCATCTTCTATATATCCATAGATTTACCTTCTCACAATATATTGTTTTCTTGGTATAAAAATTATTTTTTCATTCCTCGGATTATGGCTTTATATATCACCCCGTATGGTCTGCAATTATTGGCCAACGGTGGTGTGAAGACACAAGACCCATGAAAGAATTGCTATAGTGCATGCTACAATTTCCGAGAGGCATGAAATTGCAAAATCACACAGACTATTTCTCCAAATAGTCTGTGTGTCAGCACTTTGCTGACATTGACCATTTTTTTCAAAAAGTGTTCATTATTTTTTGTTGTGCCCATGGAAACTTTTGATAAAGACATTGAAAAGTAAATTATAGCAAAAAATTGGCAGAATTCACTGAATGCCATTTTCCAGAAGGTTTGTGTGTGGATTATTCGGACTGCATAAAAACGAATTTAACTTCATTGCCAGATTCAATTTACAAGATTTTACTAATTCCCTTGTTATATATGCAACTAATCTGTCATTTTAAGGTTTGCTTTTGCTCACAAATTCACTATCTTTACCATGTATTTAACTCACAATGATGCTCTTGAGAGTTGACTAATTACTACTAGTCAAGCAGGCGACAATCCGTTTGATGATAGGATTCTTCTTGACCATTCATAACAATACTATCAGGATTGAATATTTACCCCTCGTTTTATTATTAGTAGGTTAATTGAAAATTTCATGAAATAAAACTACAGATGATTAAAAATCGTAATTATATATATGTACATCTTTAAACAATCCTTGGAACAAATCTGTGAGTTTATTTATAATAAATAAGAAACATTACAATAAAACTAAATATAAAATTATTTACAGAAATTAACGACATGAAAACATAAATAATAAAACACCTGTCTCACAATATATTTAAACGCCATACCAAATAATATGTAGAGGGTATCTCAATCAATTATTTGCCATAAATATCCCAAAAACCAAATTAAATGATTATGTGCCAATTAATTAAAAAGATTACAAGGTGGCATATTTAAGGAGGCTATTTTATGGAGATATATGTTGGAACTGTCTGATACTTGATGAAAATCCATAACAGATTCAAGTAACTTCAATATTTCAAATGGGTTTTAATGACTTCTACAAATTTAAAAAATATTGCTCTAGTGTAGAAATTCAAAAATTTTAAAAAATATTGCTTGAATGTTGAAATTGGAGGGGCTCAGTCTCTTATGATTTTAGTAATGATTTTCAGAAAAGTTCTCCGGGCAGATCATTTTTTTTAAATACCTCTTTTTCATGTCATAATATAATTTACTGTAATGTTGCTGAAAACTGATTGGATCATAAATTGTGCAAAATTATTTTTACATGTACACGAAAACATAAGCAATTTGGAGATTTGTCTCTAAGATATTTGTAGGAAAATAATATATTGAGATGATGTTCACTGATAATATTTCAGAGAATTTCTCAAACAAAATATCTTAGTGATATAAACATAAAAAATAAAATTTAGGTATATATAGTCTCTTTTGTATAATCTAGTGGATGTAGAAGACCTACTTTTTTGACTATGGTTTCCTTGAAATATTTCATTCCAGATGAAATATGATATAAAATATTTTATGGTGTCAACCTATAGCTTAAATCCATTCCCATATTTTCATAAAAGGCAACAGGTTTCTCCGGAGACACAGCTTGGGGAGGTTTATCACATTCTTCCAAGAATTTGATAACTTTTTCTGTGGCTTTAATAGCACAAACACTAGAGGCCTCAGTCTACACAAAAATATTGATTTAGAATGGAAAACAAAATTTTGTGATTAATGACAACTCACCGATGCAGTTAAGTTCATAAAATTGAAGAATTTCTTGAGCAGCTCGACCATATCACTGAAGTTGCCGCCCTTCAGAAATTGCCTCACAAAAACTTGCCTTTCTGGATTTTCCATTATGAGAAAGCCTATCAACATAACTATGTACGAAGCCAGGAAAGTAAATTCCATATGGGTACCAGCTTTTTGCAACACTAAAAATATAAATGATAAAAAAAAATTCACAAACAGATATGGATATACTACAAAGGTGTAGAGTAGTCAGAAACTTTCTTGACAATAAGATTCACTGAATTTCGAGTTTCACGTCGAATTTAAGGAAATTTCCGGATTGGAGTCGGATTTTAATTATATTTCGAGATTGAAATCAAAATTTTATAATAACTTTGTTAAATCACATACGTGTTTATGTTTTGTGTATAAAAACCCCCCACTACTTTTGTGGAAAATGGATCAAGCTTATCAAAAGTGTCCCTGGTCCCAACTCAATACTATGACTAGTTTTTGAGATACAGGGTGTCAAAGTTGGCAAGTAGTCATTTCTTTAGAGTAATATTGCTTTTAGGAAAACATTCTAAATAAAAATGTTTTGCGCGACAAATATTGCTTGCACATGAAGCAATACTTTTAGATTGATTTTTGATAAGAAATATTGTTTTATACAGGGTGACTGGAGCATTATTCAAAATGAAATCCTCAATCAACCCTATGAAATGAAGATGTGACCAAAACAAGTAACGCACTGTTTGAAATGCTTATTGTTTAAATATCTCAAAACTGATTAATTCAACATTTTGTACAGGGTGAATCAAGAAGTAACAGTTTTTTTTGTGACATTTTGTATATTTTTCTTATACTTTGAGCTTTAGGGAAACTTAACCACGAACCATTAAACATACTTCATGAACGAAATTGATTTACAGTATGAGACAAACACTAGGTGATGACAAAAATTGCAAAAAGGATTGTTTTTTATAATTTACCCTTTAATTGATTTGCTGAATTTTTGATATGATGAAGTTCAAGTCAAGCTGATCAAAAGTGTCCATGGGCCCAACCTTGAAAAATGCACATTTTTTCTCTACAAGGTTTTGAAGGTTTACAAATAAGACTAACTCAGTTATCCACATATTCCACCCACCTTATAGTAATATTTTTTATTTTCGATTCTCACTTCTGGGTGAATAATATTCAATGACCAATGTTGAAATAACGAAGAAAACCAGACACCATTAATGAGCCGACTGACCCTTCGATCATTACCAGTGCTTTATATGCAAGCAATATTCATCGCCCAAAACATTTTTATTTAGTATGTTTTCCTGAAAGCAGTATTACTCTAAAGAAATGTTCACTTATCAACTTTAACACCCTGTATTTCGAAAACTTGTCATAGGATTGAGTTGGGCCCATGGACACTTGTAAGGGATTCATAGTTCATTTCGCTTAATTTAATTAAAAGCGGCTTCACGCCTACTACGCCATCTCTTAACGAATTCCTGCCACACAAAATGGTAGTAAGATACGTAGGGTACTGCTGAAGATCTTTTCCCATCAGCTTATAAGTTCAAGGTTAGGCAGGAGGGAAATGGAGGGCGCAGCGCGTTTCACTTGTCTAATATTCGTTCTCGTTGTGAGGTTAGTTTTTTCATTTGTTAAAAAAAATGAGCCGTATTTTTTCGAGGAGTCTGGTACGGAAATCTGAGAGTATCGAATGATAGAATATTGCTTTGGGTTTTCAAAGAACTGTGCATTCCACGGGATCTTGCACCCGCACATTTTATTTTAGGTATGTAATCGTGATTGAAAGTGTTACTTGCTTAGTGAATAATGTTTTTAGGCCATGAGGCCGTGAGAGATATCATAACTCATTGTAACAAAATGTCCGTACTGAGATGTATATTTTATTTTAGATACTCAAAATAACGAAGCCATATATCTGTCATCCAGCATTACTAGTGAAATACAAATTGTCGCTAACTGGTGTTTCCAATTCTTTTCTTGTCACCTTACCGACGGGCGTACCCAAACCCTGCATCCTAAGAGGCTCCTTTGCACACTTTTGAACAACTCGAGTTGAACTACATCTTATCAAAAATTCATGAATTTCACCGGGACCCATTTTCCATGAGAATGGTGCGGGATTCTTTGCGGAAATTTTCCGATAGTTCCAGCAAATTTCAACAGAGGTAATCATAAAAAGGTGGACAACTGTCTGTTTGGAATAGGACCTCATTGGTTATTCATAGTTCTTATGCGACACTTTGCTTTTTCAATACTTTCTAAAGCATCCAAAAATCTAGTCATTTACCGATCTCAACAATTTCAGTCCGTTTTCATTTATTCTATGGCCGTCCTCCAAGGCGTATTGGGCGATACTATATTTTTCTGATCTCCGAAATCGAATATGTGCTGCGTGTTAGCATTTTGTTCCCTTGATGTTTCAGGTAAGCGCTGAACTATAATTTCAACACTGACTACAACATCTTCCAATACTTCGCTCAAATAACTATTAAATAAAGGTTTGGACCCTCAAACAAAGTCTTGGAAGATGTGGTCAGTATTAAAAGTGCATTTCAGCACTTACCTGAGACATCGAAAGGGTTTGTTCGGGAGGCTCGCATAAAACAAATTTTCAATAACTTGTCAATGAAGACTAATGATAATATACAAAAGAAAGAAATATGGATTATCAAAAGATTCAAAGAGAAAGATGCTTTCTATCTGAAAGCAGACAGAGGCATTTTGTGAAATTTTCTTCCTTATACGAGGAAATGGGCAAATTTTGGATATGAGGTTGGTTAACTCATTCACGGGCAGATGGGGAGTTGACAAACCTGTTGTTTGGTTATTTCCCTCTGGATAGTTCGTGGAATGATACTCTGAAGGAATTCGATTTTAAATTAATAAATCGTCGACTTTAAGTTGATGATAGACACTACTACACTGACGAGTGCAAGGTAGGATATAATCCAACGCCTACTGTGTAGTTATATTCGAGACTGGCCTTAACGTTTAAAGTTCATTTCTTTAGATTTAATTAGAGATTAATTGCTCTTTCAGATAATTTGAGAGGCAATGAGGTTGTGATATTGGACAACTTGGATTACTATGAGATAATCGATAATTTAATCAAGAGCTATAATAAATTACCAAGGAACTGATTGCCTAAGATGGTTTGTGAAAAACACTCTCAAGAAGTGTCAAAATTTGCATCACGATAATGCACCTGCTCACTCTTCATTGCTTGTCCTTATTTTTTGGCCAAAAACAACACTGTAATCATGTCTCAGACACTGTTATCACCAGATTTGGCACCCTGCGCCTTTTTCCCGTTCCTAAAATTGAAGATACCCATGAAAGGACGGCGTTTTACGAGGATTGTGGAGATAACCAAATCGCTGAGAGCTTAAGGACATATAAAAAAGTACATATCAGAACTGAGGAAAAACGCTGGCACAGGTCTGTTATATCTGAGGGGGACAAAATAGAAATTGATGAATAAATAAATATTTTTTGAGAAAAATTAAAATTCACCTTATTTTTTGAACAGACAGTATACATAACTTTAACAATTTTAGCAAATATCTCTGTACATTACCAAAAACTATATTATATTCTTGTTAAATTATTTGATGAAACCATACATTTTTGGAGTACATTCGGCAAATTGTAATCCATATTTCAATACTTACACTTCGCAACAGTCTCTTCAATGAATTCTTCATTTGATTTAGGAGTCGGAGTATCTTCGCCATCCTTCTCACCATCTAGGATAGCATTTGTTTTACTCTCGGCTACCTTGGCACATCCCTCCCAATGATAGAATTGTGCAATTAAGGCCTCGACAGCACTCTCTTCTCCTAGAATCATCGAAAAAATACACAAATTAACACAGAATATGTTGATAAGAGTAATACTTTCTCTTTTGAAAACTTACGAGAATATATGCTTTCAAGTTTAGAGGGTGCTTTAGCTTCTGTTAAGAGTTTTTTATTTGCTTCTTGATCTTGAATGAGATTTATCAGCAACATCAGTACCTAAAATGTGACATTACAAATAAAAACAGAAAACTCGTTAGTTATTATCAAGGAATATATTTAAATTATATTATTTAGTAGCTAGCTAGGAGCCGCCAAACTATTCACTTCTTTCAAGTCAAGGCATATTGCATTTTTCATAATTTTATGACACCCATTCCAAAAATATTCTTTCATGTACTATTATGTATAAATCCTTTGTTGCACGTTTGTCCTATTCTTCAGACATAATTTGGATTGCCCATGAATCACTAATCTGTGATCTATTATGTTCAGGGGTCTTCTAACTGAACAGTGTCCAGCGAGTTGCCTATAATTATTATGAGATACCTGCTCACTATACAATAGCTTCCTCAAGCAAGAATGTTGAGGTTCTCCCATATGTGTTCCCAAATTTATTTTCAAATCTTTATATTTCTCATTGACCTTTTTCCTGATCCTGCCCCCTATAGTTGGTTCATGGTCCAATTATTAACTTGGAAGACAAAAT
Organism: Leptinotarsa undecemlineata; assembly: GCA_015342065.1. Classification (NCBI taxonomy): domain Eukaryota; kingdom Metazoa; phylum Arthropoda; class Insecta; order Coleoptera; family Chrysomelidae; genus Leptinotarsa; species Leptinotarsa undecemlineata. The sequence continues at coordinate 5,321 of WOGP01004195.1, read as the reverse complement.
GACTAAATAGGTAGGTGTAATGTAAATTTCATAGAATATTCTTGGTCACGTACAGTCTGTCACCGTACGTGAATATGTTTGATCCTCCACATATTCCAAAGTTTCTATTTTGTCTGTAGCTCAGTAAATATTTTCAGTTATTAACGTTCTCCAGTTATTACAAGATATAAAGGAGGTAGATTCAGGAGATTATACTGTTCATTCTACATTCATTTCACCCTACTTTGATAACTATTTATGGAATTGTTTTTTTATCTTAAAATAATCAACATAGCTCAAGTTTAAGCTCATTCAATAGTAATATCTCAAATTTATGTTTGAATTATCAGTTCCCAACCCTTTGTTGTGGATTATACATACTTTCTGTTCGGCCACGACCAGGTAGTCAATTGAAACCACTTGCTATCTCGGATATCTACTTCCAATATACTCGAACCTCAGAACATTTTCTCGCCCTTTCGAACAGATCTAGCATATAGTTCGCTTTCTTCAAGAGTTCAAAAAAGCGGCAGAAATAACTGAGAAAATTAGAAAAACGAGGAGAGCTCTTACTTTCTTTTCAGATGGTGAAACCCCAGCGCAGTCAAACATTAGCATATCTGATTTAGCTATTGGTACGGCTATCATTTTCCTGTTATGCAAAAACAAGCCTTTGCACACTTTGCCTAGTTTGTTAAAGGTCTCACTTCTCAACATGTAATTGCCGGCATGTTATAAGGTGCAATTACATTGAGTAGTGTCCCATGAATATCTATTTCGAATACATTGATGAATTTAATAATAGTAATTCATTTGATAGCAAGATTGGATGATATACACATCTCCAACACAATTTACATTGGAATTATATTTTTCTTCCTTCAAATTAATTATTTTTCACAGATTACTACTAAAGCAGCTATTCATGTATGCATACTTTTTGAAATAATGTTTCTTTGAAAAATCAACATACTCACCAGTACTCCCAATTCAAACTTTTTCTGTTCGGGTATGTAGTTTGGTACTTGCAGTAACAAATGAAGACTTGTTTCTATTATTCCTGGCCTCGAACCAATTAACTGACTACCGATAGCTGTAAAAATGAATAATTTCTTAAATATTTGTTTAAAGTGGTTGAAAATGTTTCTTGGTGAATGTTACAAGTTCGGACTTCCATTATCTAAAAGAGGTGTTGAAAGATTCAATATCTATGGAAGAACAAATCGAATGAAATTTAATGAAATATTAAAATTATTGAACCAAACCACCCTCCAAACCCTCTGCAGTACCAACTCACTGGTATTATCCCTATTTAGGTAAGACTGCAGTTACTTACTCATAAGTTTGCTAGAAAAAACAACAATGTAGAAATCATTAGAGCATAAAGTATGCTGTGACAAAAAACCCCCATGCAAGAGGATAACATCAACACCCAACAGAAACGCTGTTGGAAAAACTAACACAGCTTTATCAATGAAGTTGTTTTTTTTTTATATTTCATATATTTTTTTGTTAGTGTAATATTGTAAAATAAGTCGTGTATTTTCAAAGCAATTTTGTCATAATATGGGCGGGGAAAGTTTGTAAGTCAGACTTGAAATCTTTGAGGTTAAGAAATGACAGCCTTATAATTGAAAACAAAGAATTCAGAGCTATCCAGAGCCAAAATAAATATTATCATAGTATCAACGACTGATTTTTAGTTTTGTTGAAATTGAACTTTGCAAACCATGCCACATACTTGCCCACCTTACCTTATTGACAGTAATATCAATAAAAATGTAACACTACAAAAAAAAAAGGTTTCTATGTGAAAGTTATTTTTCAGGTTTTTTGGTCGTGATCTGCAGGTTTTTATAGAAATAGGTATTAGAAATAGATATCCTAATATACATAAATATTATACAAATATATCAGTTATTAAACAAAATACAAAAAAAACTAAAATATATAAGACCTATATAGTAAAATAAAGTGTATAAAACATAGCAGTACTAAATGATGAAGATATTAATAGAGAGAAGAATGATGAACAACTCAATTGGAATAATATTGTGCCCGTAGATATTGAGATAAGGAGCGTTTGAAGAGTTGGAGGGTGTTACTTTGTTTAATTTCATTAGGAAGCTTGTTATAGTCCAAGAGTCCTCTGTGAAATATATATTGTTCTTGCAAGGTTAGTTTGTGGGACAACCAAGTCATCTCTTCCTCTTGTATCGTATTTGTGTATCTGATGGTTATATGTAATGAATTCAATGAAGTAATGTGGTGCTTTTCCAGTGAGTATTTTAAATATGAATATCATAGAAAAATATTGTAATCGATCTTTCACCGTCATCCAATTCAGAATATTAATCATTGTTAACATAGGAGTATATTTATGGCATTTTAATAACAAGCACATTCCTCTGTTTGGTAATTTTTGAAGAGTAGAGATACAATTACGTTTAGTAATGATATCAGAGTAGCACAGTAATCAAAGTGTGGTAGGATTATTGTTTTACAAACAGTCAAATTAGATTGAAATGTTAGTTGTCTACTAATTCTAGTAAAGAAAAGTTTTTTTAGAAATATCATTACACATATACTGGAAGTGTTTTTTCAAGTTCAAAGTGTTATCAACGATGAAGCCCAGGTATTTGAATTCTTCCACAATTTCAATAGTTTTGCTGTAGATCTCAATATTAATAGAGTTGATATCAATTAAGTTATATTTATATTGTGTTGTCAATATCATAGCTTTCGTTTTGGTGGTATTCGGTTTGAGTTTGTTTATGTTCAAAAACTTCGCCACGTTTTCAAGAGTTAAATTAATTTTGTGTACAGCATTATGAATATCAGAGTCACTTGCTGCAATAAGAGTATCATCTGCAAAGCGGTTTGATGAATTCACAGTCACTAATAAAATTTATATCATTCAAATAAAGTATGAATAAAACAGGGCCAAGTACACTTCCTTGGGGACCAAGATATCAATTGCTTTTTGGCTTGATAGGACATTGTTTATTTTAGTACATTGATATCTGTTGAGTAAATAACTTCTGAACCATAGCAACACCCTACCAGTTATTCCATAATACTCTAATTTTTGATAGCAAAATAGATATATCTACAGTTTCAAACCCTCTTTTGGGATCCATTGACATCAATTGAAAGTTTCCATTTATACAAGGTGAGTTGAAGAGCAGTTTCACATGAGTGTTGCGATCTAAAACCTGATTGATACCATATGAAAAGCTTGTTGTCTTCAATATTTGTGCAAATTTGGTTATAAGCGGCTAACTCTAACACTTTTTCTAAAGGAGACAGAGTGTTTATGGGACGAAAGTTGAAGGCTTCATTTGCTTTGTTAACTTTAGGCACAGCGACAACTACTAATTTTGAGTTGATCTGGAAAGTGCTCATTTATCAAGTATTGACAAAATCAGGAAGTACGTGACCTAGTATTGAGAAGACACTCTTGAGAACCTTGTTATTCATTATATCAGTGTTACACTTATTATCCCAAAACATGTCTGATGTTTCGTCTACTACTGCGGTAGACATTATCAAAGGCGATGTGGTAATGGTCGCAGTACCCGAGTTGGTGTTCGGAATTGTTGTTCCCAATGGAAAAACTATGATTGAGGACAGGTAGCCAGATTTTATTAATGTTCATTGCCTCTTCTTTTCTAATGAAATCATCCCTGTGGTTTTAAATTTCTATTGCCTCTCTATCTCTTGGATATTCATTTTGAGTTTTATCGAGTTTTAGAGTGTATTTTCAAATGAGATAATGTAAGTACCTTCTTTATTGAGAGCATGTTCGGCTACAGCTGATTTGTCAGTTTGTCCGAGTCTACTCTGTCCTCTACTCAAATTGTATGTTAAAAAAGGATTCAACTGCCTACAAATCTATTGAGACAGATGTTAAAAAATACTTACATTGCTTATTGAAGTGATGTGTAAGGTTGATAAGAACCTTCAAAGTGACCAAGAGTGCTTCTCTTATTATAGTACCTGTGGAGGTTTTATCTGTGATATCTGTTATGGGATACAGTGGAATTTCACCATCACAAAGTTTATAAAGATTTACCAAGGTGTCCAAAGTAACCCCCTCATTATATTTCAAAATATAGTTTTGGTTTTCTTCATTGTTGTGAGTTACCTGAAAATTAAAAATATCAATTATAAAAGTGCAACGAGAATCATATATCCAAAATTACATTTTCCAAGACTCTCAGACACCTGTCAACTTTTCTCAGTTTATCAAGAAGAGTATCTGTCCAAGTAACTACGTAATCAGAAACTTGTCGGCAACACTCGTGGATTGTTTTCATGATATGTTCTAACCCACCAAGTTCTCTCAGTTCCTCCTTAAACCATTCACCAGCCCTTTTGGAAGTTAAACTTAGTAACGTTTCCATGGCAAGTTGACCAACCTAAAAAAAGTCCATTGTTAAACTACTGGTATTCAATTGACTATAAACAAATTATTAATTCTAAACTCACAGTTATGGATTCCAAGTTGAGGTGTAGAGCATGTCCTTGACTTTGTATTTCTGCACATAACTCCCGAACTTTCTGTTTGTTTTTATCGAGTTGTGCTGAACTCAAACCACATACATCTAATGCCTGCTGATAACTGACATCAGATTCCAGAAGGTTCAACATTAACTCCAAGCAGTCCCTATCAAGATCCATATTTAGCCTATCCTGACTTAGCACAAACATAACTGTAGCCGTGCATAAGCCCAAACTCTGAAAATGAGGGAAAATATCATCGTTTCAAATAATAAAATTTGATGATTAAACCAATTTTGTTTTCCATTCCAGTGCAAAGTCAACGTTGTTCTGATCTGTTGAAGTTTGTATTTGCAATAGACCAACAGATTTGAAACCTAAGAGAAATTAAATGACTGCGGTAGTAAAATTGACAATAGTCTCGAAACGTCGGGAATATGCCAGATTTCATCCCAAGACAACTTTGTAAAATAGCTGGGTTTGAATTTTTTCAATTTTTTTCCTTTTTTGATCATCTTTATTTTTATTCTAATGTTTTTAATTGTGTTATAACTGATATACCAGTTTTGAAGCCCATAGTATTAATTCATTTACATTTTAGATTACACTTTTCAAATTGACGTTCTTTATACATTCACATTTTATAGTTATTGTTTATATTTTTATATTTGTTCAATATAGATCCTATTGAGAACAAAAATGCTGTGTCTTGACAGGTGTTTTGCTAACCAAGCTAGCCTCATCATGAGGCGTTTTAGTTAGTTTTGAATCATCATAATTATACATACACATCATCTCTTGATGATGCATAAATTTCCCTATGGAATATAGTCAAAAGC
>WOGP01004194.1:0-14274 GCA_015342065.1 Leptinotarsa undecemlineata | reverse complement strand
CCAGGCTTTTCTTTGAACGATTTACAAATTGACGATCTTGCAATATCAGTTCGCGCACAGTATCAGTGGTTTGCGGAACAACAACTGATTTTGGACGACCTTCACGAAATTCGTCTTGGAGTGAACTACGACCACGATTGAATTTACCATACCATCAATAAACACTGGTCTTTGATGGAGCTTCTTCGCCAAAAATTGAATCAAGTTCATCCATGCACTGTTGCTGACTTAATCCAATTCGAAATTTGTAAAAAATTATCGCACGAAAATGTTCACGATTTAATTTCTTTTTTGGGACGAGATGAATCTTTTAAGTTACTGTAAACAACACAAATAACTCGCGTATGTAAAAACGTTCTGAGTACGTATAAGCTCAAAAATGTTCTACTGTACGATAGAGTTGGCAAAACTAGGGTTGCCAAATCCCGAAACATAAAAGGCAATCCTCGCAGATATTTTAGGACACATTCAACGAGAGTTTCTTTACTTGTTTGGTTTTTGAATTATAATCAATTTTTTTATACACAAGAAGTCAGTTAACTCTGAAGTGCGTTCATGGATAAAAAAAGTAACTTTGGCAACTTTTCAGAAAGTTTGATTTTTCAACGACATTCTTTATATCACCATAATCCTAGTTAAATCTTTTTTTTACAATTATTATAGGTGATATTTAATTTTATTCAAACATATTTGTTATTTTTCTAGAACAAATATCGAATATCATTATATCGTATACAAAGTGTCGAGAAGGAAATAGAAAATTTAAACTTCACTGCCAATTTATAATACATCTCTTTTTGGGATGTATGTGTGAATCAACTGTTAACGGCAATAATAAAATTTGATGAATGTTGTCAGTTTTCTGTAATGACTGGAATCGTTAATTTTTGAGGAGACAGAGAATTTTTATATTTTTTGAATATCACCTCTCACTGAAAAATGAACTAGGGAAGAACTTGTTGATAGGGCAAATTTCCAGTACATATCTAGAAAAATATCTAATGATCAAATAAAAACTATCATCTCTTAGGTCATATAAGTAGTTTGAATTTGAGCTAGTTGTCATATTTCTTTGCTAAAACACTTGGTATATTGATGTGGCAAAATCTTTTGTGAATTTGGAACATATTTTCATTTCAATAGAGTTGTTACTGAGGCGAACTCTTCCATAAGTGTCAACCACCAAGTTTTGTTTTCGATTAAGTTTTCTTTTTGAATAAAAAAATTAATGAAGCCTCATATCCCATTAGATCTATCAATTCGCTGACAGAATAATATTTTTTATTTTCTCCTATGATGCTGGAGTATCTATAATCAAGTTTAAATGGCACCCAACAGGATACGTCTATGTAATTTTTTCGAATATACAAATTTCACATATCTTCCTTATCAATATATCATCCTTGTTTTGCCCGATACTATACGAATGTAGACTTTCACGACTGACGTCAATAATTTGATTGACTTTCGGGTTTTGCCGTGGTCTTCTTTGGTTATAATCTCCAAACGTTTCAACTGCAACTGCGGCAGTCATTTTCAGTGGCGTGGTCGAAGTACTCTTCTCGATATGTTTACTAACACGCCAAGAAGATAACTTCGACAACTGAAGATGACTGTCGCAATTGCAGTTGAAACGTTTGGAGATTATAACCAAAGAAAACCACGGCATAACCCGGAAGCCAATCAAGTTATTCAAAAATGTACAGATTTTACATTGTCATCATAATTTGTAACATTGTCTTCATTATTTCCCTACTCATTCATTTTTATTCTCGATGGTTTCCCATCGGATTTCTGGTTGTTCCTAGCGACATTCAATAAGTTCGATACCATTTTAATAATAAAAACTGTCTTAGTTCTCAACTTCTCATTAACTGCCGTCATCACTTCTTCATCGTTGAAAAATCTCTGACCACTGATCCCTTTTTTCAAGTTTGGGAACAGATAATAATCCAAGGAGGCTAACTCTGGCGAATAGGGTGCATATGGTAGCAACTCATACTTTAACTCAACTGCTGCAATGCTCGTTTTGGCAGCTCATATGGCCTCGTTTAAACTCTGCTACTCACCCAGAGAAGAATCCAGTTTAGATTTTATACTCGTAGTATTGTACCACATAACATTGACCAATTTTTTCCATTTTGATAAAGGCACCGAAAACGTTCTCTATTGATGGCTGCCAAACAAATACTAAACAACCGTTTAACAACAAAGCGTCTTCAAACTTGAAACATATGCTTCATGGATTGGATTGCTTTCTAATACAGTGATATTTTTCGAACAACTACTGACATCTCTAGGTCAGGCCGGGCAATTCTGGAACCACCTTCTTTTCTTGTCTCTTAAAGCAGTGAAGATATCTTTAGATTTATCATTTCTGGACTAATAGCCTGGCGATTGCAGCCTTTTCATCATTGTCATAGGGTATTGGTCTTTTTATTTCGTTTTTGATCTCCTCACACATCGTAATTCTCTTAAAAATATTACCAAAAAAATATGGCATTTTTTGGGCATTCAGGACATCAAAAGAAAATAATATATTTTTGTACAAACTTCATAATTGTTGGAAGGTATTCTTTGTGTTTTCCTGTGTAATTTTCCGATAGAATACGACTGTTCCATGCCAAAACACAGTATGAGAATTTTGATAATTTGTTGTCCGTGCTGGAAAAGGATGAAAAAGGGTTCGAGACTGACTTTTTTTTTGAATATGCGGAACCACAACATGATAAAAAGTTAGTTCGTTTCCATGTCAGTTACTGTATTTTGAAATTGAGAAGCCAATTATTCATTTGCAAAATCAGATGTCTATAGGAAATGTTAACAGTAGAAATGTAACAAGCATTTTTTTGAAAAAAGTATAGTATACAAATTTTTCCATTACAGTGTTTCATTTTTCAAATTGTTAAGGGTGATATAACAAAAAAAAGTTAAATACACACTAATTTTTTTTTCACAGAAATGTTTGTCAATTCATAGTAAATAATGTTATCATGGATTTATATAAATACTCCTTATTTTTTATCACTCAACTTGTTCCTATATTTTATGAAGTGCCTTTAATGTTAGTGAGATACGAAATTATATCTGAATACCATTTCTAAATACTCATGCGTATGTTATAGTTGAATACTAGTAGGTTTATATGATTTGTTTATATTGTGAGGCTGTTTTAAGAATAAGTGCTTCCATTACCAGATTTTGGTGAATTTTTACCACATCGTATATTTTAGATTTAAGGTTTTGATACTCAATCTTTTTTAATTTTCATAACGATTTTCGAAATGATTATCGGTGTAGATGTTAAGTTTATAAACTTTGACAATAGATATAGTTACTCCTAAAAAGTGATAGTTGAATCAACGTTTTATCATAACAGTTATTTATGGACAGAAATCGTCATATATTATTTTTCGCCACTTGAAACCATTAGGTCAAGTAAATCAAAAAGTAATTTCTGAATATTTTCTTTGTGTTAATATTTCTGAGAAATAACATCTGAAAATATTTTGAAATTATTTCCATACTTATTTTTCCTTACTCTTGAAGTCTTCCAAAATGATACGTCATCTGATCGGATTTCTAGTTGTTTATAAGTTTTCTGTCTGTATTTAACAAAAATGGTGGCAAAATTGCACAATTTGAGTTTTTCTATATAAAAAAGTGAAGTTTATTATACTTCATAAATGCTTTTGCAATATAGTTTTGTATTACGTTAGGTTATATTTTTTCAATAAAATAATTCTTATATACACTCCTTTTTACTGCTACTCTTCAAATAATCATGCCCAAATGGGTTAAATAATAAACAGTATAAAAAATCTGAAGCGTTCGCTTCCCAGGCAGAAGAAAGTTGTTGCTGGAAAAATTCTGTATATTCGTTATTTTTTTAATATTATAAATGTGAAAGTATTTTCATTCGGATGTTTATTTCTTAACTAATCAGAATTCCATAATAATAGGTACATCATTCAAATAAGCTTTAATATTGGCAACTTTTTCCTACTTCAAATGGTTTTATATTTCACACGGTTTCCGAGTGTTCCATGCCAGTGGCAGATCCAGCCAGGGGCCGTGGGGGGGAGCGCGTTCCACCTCCTCGGACGTAAAATATGCTCAATTCTGGAGCCTAAGCCAGTCCTAAAATTCTGCCATTACCAAACCGCAGCCGATGACCTTATTTTAATTTATTTATAGTGAAAAATGTATCTCAAGTGAGTCCTTCCCTCAATAAACTCCTAGATCCGATCCTGTCCCATGCTGCTCCTCCTCAGCTCAGCACATTGATTTCAGAATTGGGTTCAGAGCGAAATGAAAACTGTGATCAATGAAAAAAATTGTGATAAACCTTTTCACCTGTCATATCACTTGCAGTGTTTTATAGAAAAATAGCTACAAGATAGAATCGCAAAATTCATGCTGTGGTTTTTATTCACATGTTCACGCACATGCGTAAGTTCATTTAGGAAAGACAATGTTTGGAACTGCATTCTAACATTTCGCCAGCACGAATGGCTGGCTTCTTCAAATGTTCAGTCACCTTGATGATTCACCGAAGACTGGTTATTTCTAGTTTGTAAGATGCATTTATGTTGACCCAGCTAGTCCGCCTCTCTTGTCAATGTTGCTATTGGCCAAAGTATTATTACCTATTAATGACGTAACGTTGCGTTGCGCTGTTGCCACTTCAGCATCTTTCACTACGGGATTCCAAATTCGGTTAAGCGTTACCGCCTCCTCTTTTCTGTTGTAGTTTTTCATATATTTATGGATTCATATGACTTCCCGTCCAAGCCGACTGTGATATCCATGATCGTGGGCAAGTAGTTTCACATCTTCAAGAAGTATCGTGTGATGAAGTCCTTCACTAAGCGAGTGTTTCGCTACAGCCGGTTTGTCTATTTGACCTAATCTAGAGATGTACGGTAGAAATTCACGTGCAACCCTATTTTGACTTGTGGAAGTATTCAGTTTCATGGTCTTGTTGATCTTCGTTACACTATATTCATTCAATCTTAAAGCCACTTGAAGATGCTCCAATTCTTCTTGTAGGTGTTCCAGTTCACATATTCTACGGGCACTTTCCGTTATGGTGTTGATAATTCAGCAGGGCCAAACTATGACGGCCTTCAAACCCGAATGAAGATAGTAACACTGAAAGTCTCGACCGCAAAGCCTTAACCAATTGATCATCAATCTCTGATATTCCCCCAATCTCTACCAAATTGTGCTTAGCAGTTCATATGTTATTTTTTGTGTTATTTTTTCTGATTAGATAGCAAAAACCTTTGTTGGTATCAGAAAACTATAAACGTTTTCGGTTATATAGTTCAAGTAAACAATATAGTACCCCCTTCCTTCCAGCAGTTCCCCTTTAATAAAATAGTTAGGGAGCTAACTAATTTTGTTATTCAATAATCATTTCTGATTATATAAGAATCACAATAACTATATTATATATGTGTGTGAGTGATGATTGACAATACTTCTGAATACAACTAGGTGTGAACCACAATAATGAATTCATTTCCACCATTGATATGGAAGTGTCCACTCTCCATATACTCTTTTTCAACTAAAATTACTTTTTAATCCTTTTCTGCCAGTCTTCTTCAGTAATATTAGATACTTCTTTAACTAGCTCTATCACCTTCTTATCAAATTTTAGAAAATTAGTTTTAGGCCTGATGCTTTGTTTCAATTTTCCCCAAATCAACTCGATGGGTTTGAAAACACAAAAACAGGGGGGGAGTCTCAATATGGTGTGTCCACATTTTTCAGCAATAATGTCAAGGGCATACACTTTTTCAAATGTTTTTGTATAGGTTTTGGTATAGTTATCTTCAAAATACAAATTATTATTCATTAAAAATCTTTGTATTTCATCTTTTCTCGATTTTTTATTCGGTACTTTGATGAGCTGTCGCGAATGATGAGGAGCGTTGTCACACTATTCGCTTCTAAATTTGGAATCAATGTGTTTTCAAACCATTCCTCAAAAATTAGCTTCCATGTTCTTATGATAGTCAACATTGCAGTCCTCAAGTTTTTTTCCACATAATTTCAAATAATTCGGAACCCATTCTTTACTTCCTCCGTAATGCACAATGATTAGTCGTGATCCTTTGTTTGCAGGCATGTTAGGTGTACACATTCTCGAACCATCAGTCCACCCTTTCGTGAGTGTCATACCAAGTTACGTCCAAATAGAAAATTCCACGTTGTTCTTGTCTGTATTTAGTTATTTATTCTAAGTATTTGTCAAGCAATTCCACTATTGTTCTGCTTTCCATAACTGCTTGACATTTGTGTATTATTTCAAATCTAAATCCTAGTTTCTTTATCCGATTCTGAAGAGTTTTGTCACAGCAGCTCACGTTATGGCCGGAAGTATTCAATTTCTACTAAAGGTTTGGTAATCCCGCATCAAATCGCATCTTGTGTTCATAAAGTTTGTTTTTGACTATTTTACGTTCAGTTGAGAAAGGAATTTCGGTCAAATCTGATGTTGCTCGTAATAGTTTCTTTTCCTTCGAAACCAAACTTTATATGTAGATTCTTATATACCTTGAAACATACTTTCTGTGTTTCAATATTCAAATGCATCCGAATCTTATTCACTGGTTTCTTTTTGCATTCTTCACCAGCGCTATTGGAATCACTACAGAGGAAAAAGTCTGCGTTGTTATCACACTCGTTATTACTATTAGTACTTGTCCCAGGGCGCCACATTTTAAACAAATAACAAAAAATTTAAGTAATTATAACTACACCATTATCAAATTTCAACACTCAAATCGAAATTAGTTCCTGAACTGAACATTGACAACAAGAATCTTCTAACCATCCTCACATTCTATTGGTCACCGTAACATGACTTCATAGTTAATTTAATGACTCTTCAGCCAATCATAAAACTCGGTTAGTAAAAATTATCCAAAACGAACCGCCAATTCGTCAGTCCATCTGGACTAATTTGTAGTGGCATTATTTATTTGTATTGTTTTTTTGGCCTTTGACTTCGCCGACAGCTTTAAGAATTACTATATCGGTTACGTCGAGTATACAAATTTTATCAATTTCGAAGTTCACTTGCCTTTCTTACCTCGTTATGGACTCCAGAGAGTATAAGTGCCTCCAGAGCAAATAATGAATGTAAGTACATTTCTGGTTTCTATGCAAATGTTCGAACTATTTTAATAAATGCATGTATTTGAGTTTCGTCAGTTATCACAAAAGAGATCCAGCAATAAACTAACTCAGCCCGATATATTTCTCATTCTATCGTTTTTTTTTCAGATGAATGGACCTGTGAGAAATGCAATAAGAAGTACTCAACGAAACGATCAGTTTATTTTCATCAGTTGAGATACTGCGGAAAAACTGCATCAATAACCTGTCCATACGAAAATTGTAACTATAAAAGTTTCGTGAAATCGAATCTCAAAAAACACTGTTTCAATAAACATGAAATGAAAAAGAAGTAGAGCAGTCTGCCGCTTGCAAGTATTTCTGTCAATTGAAGGCGGTGACTATAGTACGAATCATAATGTACGAAAAATGTAAAGTTACAGTTATCCTGAACCAAAGTGAAACATTCATTTATAAATCAAAAATGTTTCATAAATGAATACTTTTTTCAGTTTTTACTCATTTGTACCAATAACATATCGTCAGTGGTAATAATTTTAGCACTGATCAAATATTATCACCGAACTTTTTTATTTATTTTATTATTTTGTTTTAAGTGCAAGTGATGGTGTGATAAAAATTACATCGAGAGGTTAACTTCTACCTATTATAATAATTTCATCTATAGGGTGGTTCGGAGTATATTTGCCAGAATGAAAAGACAGAGTAAATCAGATATACTATTCAAGTTTCTGAAGAAAGTAACTAATTCATATGATAAAATTATAATATGAAAATAATTCCCTATCAAGTCGATAACTATCCAATCCGTACTTGTCAAATTAGATATAATTTTCCGAATCTCCAAATCAACGAAAAAGTTTTCCTACAGCACCAAGGTGTGCCTTCTTTCAGTAGATATTCCAGGCCAGAAAATTTGAACGAGTAAGCTTATTTATGGTAATTTTTCTGAAGAAAAGAAAACCTTTCAGTGAAGTCAAAGTCAAGTCAATAAAAAAAGATTAGTTGTTATGTAAAATTAATGAAACTGCAAAACATATTGTCGTATTTGATATGATTTACGTATTAATAACACTTTCTAAGTGTAAATGTGACGTTTTTTTTCGTGATCTTTCAATTAACATTTCTTTGACAACTTGACAACATTTAGAATAAGAATATAACGAGTGTCCCAAATAGATAATTATATGTAATACACCACACATATTGTTATGTAAAATGAATGAAACTACAAAACATATCCATGTTTGTGTGTAATGTTCATAGTTTTTTTTTCAACTATTATATATTTTGTGTATCATCAACTTTTGAAACGAAGAAATCACGAGTTAATTTCTCTGATATCTCTTGACTTGTTGAATCATCGCATATGATAATTCACTCACTTGAATTATTTATAGAGTATGTAGTTAAATACTGCGCCTTGAATTACTTTCAGTGAAACTGATAATTGAGATCTTGAAAATCATTTGTTTCTCAGTTCTACAACATTGAAGTTTTTTAAATTTTTATATAAGTGGCAGTTACAAGCTGAAAGTGGGTGATATGATGTTTATTTTTACACGGAACTAATTTGTGGGAGAAATTAATATAATTAATATAAATCATATTTCATTTCACACATTTTTTCATTTCCAGTACCATACTACAAAGTCTACGAAGATAATCGAGTGCAATTCTGCTGCAAAAATTGTCCAAAAAAATATAAACATGATTCCTCGTTATACAAACATGTGAAATTTGAATGCAACAAATCACCACAGTTCAAATGCGATATGTGCGAAAGAACCTTCAAACAAAGAATCCATTTGAAGGTACATCTAGCCAGCATTCATCATACATCTCATGTATAATATTGTGAAATAGTATATAGTTTGTTCTGGTTGTTTATTTTCTCATGAAAACCTTGTCAAGGTCTTCAGATACATCTTCAGATACTAACTAGCTACTATATCACTGTAATTGGTCTCTATTCAAAAACAGTCTATTTTTCAAATGCATCTCCGATGACAACTATTCATAATGAAGTCATGATTGTCCTAGAAAGTGTACAATTACAAATGGTTCCCTTTGCTTACTTATTATTTAGATACATACTGGTAAATATACAGATCAAAAGCTTCTTTCTTTCAATCATATGTTTCATTTGCTGTTTCTGTTACCTTGGATATATTTCCGTTTGGCGTGGGGAAAGTAAAAATAGAGTTAATTAGAACGTATCTAGCAATATACAAGAATCCTTCACAGATGTGACATTTACTAAAGAAAAAAATTAAATGACAATCAATGAAATATTCCCATAAAATAGAAAAATAAAGTCGAACATGAAAAAATAAAAAAAAAATTAACAAGGAGTAGAAATTAAAAAAAAGGGCTATTTTGATCTGTTCCTCACGTCACTCAGTCGAAGATGAATGATTCAGAGTTAAGTTACAAAACCATTAAAGTGTGTCACTTTGAGACCGCAGTATAGTAGCTTCTTGAGAATGGCATCAAAGGCGAAGCCGAAACGTTGAGTAACTGAAAACACCAGAAGTTGTTCAATCTAGAGAAGTGTTTGAAATTTTTTAAGTTACACTTTTTTTCTCTCAAAGTAGAAGCGGTGAGAAATTGAAAATCACAAGAACAAATAATAATTTGAAAGAGAAATTGACATATCCGATCGTTTTTCTCAAATTTGTGACGGTTCTTGATGAGGGTGATTGTCAACTACTCTGTCTAGGCAACGCGAAAGTGGAATTATTTTGCTATTGAGCATGACCAACAAGAAAAAGTATTTAACCCAAGCAAAGGAAAATTTCATCAGGAAGTATATGTAAAGGTTCTAAGATCAAAAAATGGTCAGGAGTGAGGGCGAAGAGAGAGTTAGGATCGGTGCTACCGGAACACTGAGATATCAAAATTAGAATGGCTTCTATCTGAAACACCCGTGTGTTGAATTCTTCATGTGTTATAATCTGTTCATCCGATTAGCCTGCACCTTTGATCACAACATTTAATGGTTCTCCAAAAAGAGGACTTTAGGGTGAAATACATTTCCATTGAATATATTCCTGTTCAACTTTCACAAGAACTAAACTGTGTCGAGAAGCGCCTATGAAAGTGGTGGTTCTATGAACAACAGACATTTGGCCGGGGCTAGAGGTAAGACGTTGAAAGCTGCTAGAACAACACTCTCAAGGCTCAATAGAGAAGAAGCCCCAACGTAGAAGGCTTCAACATCTTGACTGATCATCACAATGGCTTTCGGAATCAACAGGCGACCTTCTATCGTATGTCACCCATATTTGGAATAACGCAATCGAGAAACATGGAGAGTCAAGAGCTATTGCACTTATATTTCTAAGGATTTTGATCGTGTGTGGCTTGAGAGTTTGCTGGCCAAACTTTGATTCTATGGCTTGACGAATCATTTGTGTGTATGGCTCTCCAGCTTCCTGAATGAACGTTCCCTGCCAGTGGCCGTCGATGGATATATCTCAAATGCATTTAACATCATCATTGGTGTTCATCTGGAATCCAATGCCAGGACAGGCAGTTCCGCTTTCTGCCTGCTGGGGGTTAAAATGGACACCAGTTGTCTTGGTACAATCATGTCGCTGGAATTGTAAAGGCTGCTTCTCAAAAGCTTAAAACTCTGTTCCGAACCAGAAAACACCTCAGCAAATTTTGATGCTTTATAAAGCTCAAATCAGATCTGCTTTGGACAATTGTTCTCAAGTATGGAGCTCCGCCCCTAAGCATACTCTGAAGCTACTGGATTGTAGAAGTGAACATCTCTTGCAGCCTTGGAACATCGAAGAATGGTTGAGGGTTTGTCTCTCCTCTATACATACTCTCACGGTAAGTGTTCAAGTGACTTGGCATGATTTCACCAAGAACGGACTGTGGCTGCTCATCATTTCGAAATTCAACTCAGTACACTTCGAACTTAACTGTGGTAGAACTGCTTTCATGTCGAATAATCTTCCTGAGAAAGTTTTCTCAAATGGATTTAATCTCCAGCGACTCAAATTCAATGTAAATCGCTACTTTCGCACAGGCACCGCTCTTAGCGCGCCTTAAGGATTTTTCTGTGGTGCTTGTGTTTTGTGCTTAAAAAAACATCTGTGAAACATCATTAACTGCGAAACACTTTTTGGTAGAGTGCCCACTATACACAGATAAGAGGTTGGCAAATGAAATGACAGAAGATCTAAAGGTGTTACTGAACGCTTAGTCAAATAATAAACTATTCAAATTTCTCAACACCGACAAAATTGAAAGCGATGAAACTAATAAGCATTAACATCTATGTATCGATAATGAAATCAACTTTGTTATTATTGATCTTATTGATATTATTAATATTATTGATCAATACGAAGCGTGCAACTAGTAATAAATAAAAACATTCCGAATAAGAATAATGTTGTTATACTTGAAATGAAAATTTATTGGTGAAATTTTGACCATAGTGGTATTACATTCAAAAATAAGTGGATTCAAATAAGAAGTCAGAGAATATATCTTCACAACTTTGGGTTTTATGTTCACTCTTTCAAATACATGGTAAGAGAGCAATCATACCAAAAAAATGTGAAATATTATGGGGTTTTCAAATGTCGAAATCAATTCAATAGACTTTAGATGATTCTCTTCAACTCTTTTACTAGACAAAAGCTTGACTGTCTCGATGGGCGAGTGGTTGACACTTATATTTGGCAATCGAAGGCGCCAGAACATTCCTCGGAATTCTATCGAAACCAGTAGCATTATTCTTGCTACTTCTAAGACAGCAGCGAACATGTAACATTCGCACGCTCTTAGCTACGTCACAATTGGTTTATGGCTACCAGTGGCAGCCGGCGTTATTTCACATGATTTACAACAGTATCATGATTGCATTTCAAATGCCATCGTCATAATAAGGCATTCGTCAGATATCGAAATAATTTAAAGTGTCTACACTTAAGGATTTGTAATTCGCTAGCACGTGTCATTCATTATTATTTTCAGGTACCTATCTCAAGAAATTTCAGTGCTTGAGATGTTCCAGGGCTTACAAACATCAAACCAATTTATACAGGCATTCGAAGTATGAATGTGATGGTATAAGAAAATTTGCTTGTGACTATTGTGCAAAAGCCTACACACAGAAAGTGGCATTGAAGAAACATATGATCACTCAACATGCAATTGAAAGTATAAATAATTTTTCCTAGATGCTGTTAATATCGTCTTATATCACGAACGACCATATGTCACATATTTTGGTTCAGAACTCTACACCGATCAGATCAGTTGAACATACATTTATGTGTAATGAGTATATAATCAATATAAACACATAAGTAGACTAGAATTTTATTGTTTACTAACGACCCTCCCCAGCTCCGCATGCGTGCAATTCTAATACCAAATAAAAATGTATCCATCGAAAATCTAAGGGCATGGAGAAACAGTGATTAAAAGGTAATTTCATTTAATGAACGCGTCTTTTTCCCCCGCGGTTGGCGCTTCTGTTGGAGTTTTCAAAAATTCTACACACCTAAAACATAAAATGAACTTACATACAAAATTTCAGCCTCCGAAAATATAGCGGTACGGAGAAACAGTGATGAAAAGTTTATTTTCGCATGTAGACGTGCCCCTTTTACACCCACGGGGGGCGTCCCAGTTGGAATATTTGAAAATCATCTCTAAGTATGCATCTTATGCCTAAAAGGCATCCATATACCAAATATTAGCTTCCTAGGACTTACCAGTGCGGAGAAACACAGATGAATGAGTTCCTTCAGAATTCTCTGATATTAGACCTATAAGTATTTTTTCAGACATCTAAAAAGCCTTTGAAATGATCATTGAAGAACAGATCACAGATTACGTTAAACGAAAAAATCTTATTACCCCCGTTCAGTCTGGATTTCGCCCTCTATATAGCACTACTACGGCTTTGAGTCTCGTCACTAACGACATATTCAAATCACTTGATGAAGGAAATTTCACATGTTTCTCAATGCTTGATTACAGTGAAGTATTGGACACCTTGGATCCTTCTTTATTGTCCATAAAACTTAAGTACTTATGGTTTCACCCATAATGCAGTGTCACTTATGAATAGCAATCTCTTCGAAAAGACCCAATCAACTCACCTTGATGGTAACCAATCAACGATAATATTTAAAAAATTGGTGTACCGCAAGGTTCAGTTCTGGGACCGCTATTTTTGGCAATTTATATAAGTGACTTTCATGAATTTGTTAGTTTTGGTAAAATACATCACTACGCCGATGATACTCAATTATATAGTTCATTCAGCTTTAAAGATATTATACTCGCTAATGAAAATATTAACAGATACCTGTATCCTGTGCACATAATCTCACTATCAATCCAAAGAAATACCAGGCCATGTTATTTGGTTCCAAAAGCAAAAGAAATATTGTGTGTGAATGATTGGCGATCTGTGTCAACAATAACATAATTTCTTTTGTGAATGAATGTAAAAATCTGGGCTTGTCGTTAGATACAGACTTGAGATTCACGAAGCATGTAAGTCATCTGTGTAAAACGTCATTCAATATATTGAGAAAACTTTTTCCAAGTAGACACCTTTTATCAACAAGTCTGAAGTTAAGTCTCTGTGAAACACTTTCAAGATTAACTTACTGCGATTGTATCTACGGACCCCGCCTTACAACAATTAGATGTAATGCGACTCCAGCGTACACAAAATCGAAGTTTCTTCTACAATGCGGCCAAGTTGTATAACCCATTCCTACATACTTTAAAGAAAGTTCAATGAGAAACTTTACGAAAAGGTTGAAAGACATGTTTCCTACACGACAGTGATACGACACGACATATGCAAAATAATTTTGGCAATTTCTCACATATCCGAATATTATAAAAAATAATAAAAATACATTCCAATCGAGGTTGGGTTCAAAAGTAGCTCTTATAGCTGAACTCCGCCTATTCATCATTTCTTTGAATTTTATTTAATTTGAACTTCTTATTGTGATGAATAAAGACACATTATTTTTTTTTTCATTTTTTTTTCACCGTAGTGTGCGCTGGTCAGGCCCTATCCCCCGAAGCCCCGATACATTCGGGAGGGCGCGCCAGCATTATCAACCA
>WOGP01004193.1:0-14280 GCA_015342065.1 Leptinotarsa undecemlineata | reverse complement strand
AGTTTCTTCCACTTTTACCGGTGGGCCGTTTTGCTGCCAGTCCCTCTCTACTTGGTAAGATGATTTTGAAATCTTTTTGAAAGTTGTACTGCAGAACTGTGCTATCCACGGGCATTTCTAGTATTGCATCTGCCTTCAGTTCATTATACAGTTTCAAGTATTCTGCACTGTGTGACTGGCTGATTGGGGTTTACTCCTGCATTAGCCTGTGTGTCACCAGTTGAGCTTCTCTTTGTACATGTGCAGTGGTGGAATTCCGAGTAGGATCTCTAGTGCTGCAGTTGGGGTCGTTCTCATGGCTCCCGCGACACTTAAGAACACTAGCCTTTGTATGCCGCCTAATGGAATTGTTATTGTCCACCAAGTCACTACACCATATGTTATCATGGGTGTTACTACCTCGTATATAACCAGAGTATCGTTTTTGGGTTCAGTCTCCAGTTTTCCCGTTCATTCTTCTGCAGCTTCCCAGAGCAATCCTGGCCTTTGAAGCACTCAAACAAGAAATTGATATATAATTTTGAGTATCTGTTCAGTTCATCATCTGACATCTTTTTTCTGATCCTACAAATCAAAGGTTTCTGGTAAACGAGGTTTTTGTAACCGAATTGTTCAAGGCACCAATTCCACTTTTTTGTCCTTATTTACATCGGCCAATGTATATTCAGTAGAGATGTATGCTCGGTAAACTTATCTTTCTCTGATACGATTCAATAGTAATGGAATAACAAATAGGATTTCTTGGATTAATACGAACTAGGTACACTCGAATGAAAAGTGTGCAATGAAATTTCAGTGAAAAAGTGTACTGAGTGTGAAATTCTTCATTATTCATATTTCAAACTCAATTCTTACATAACGTAGTAAAAACTCATTTCAAAATTATAGCTAAACGTAAACTAGAATATATTCTACTTAAAAATACCTTCCCCCATTAAAGATGGTAACGAATCGTAACTTTCGCTTTCAAAAATGATTTATTACTAGTCTGTTTATCGTTTGTGTTTTACTGGGAGAGAATCAATATATTTGTTAATATGGCCTAGCTTCAAGGCCTAATCTGACAGACCCGGACGATATTTCTACCTGGGAAGCTTTTTAATCAAGAATCCAAATCGCGAACTAATTAACGAAACAAAAATATTAATGAATCCGCCTTATTTTTAAATGAGATTTATAGGCGATAGCTGTTTCATACTTTTTCCTCGTGAAATGAGTCATTTTCAATTTAAATATAACCATCGTTAAATTTTCCAATCGAAATACTTCCAAAAGTAGACAAGAGCTAGGTTAGAAATATTTGTTTCGAGTTGATAATAATAATAATGATAAATTTTTCTGACATCTGAAAATTGGTATAGCTATTCAGATTCTTAACCTTTAATGCAAGATTGAAAAGACAACAAAAGACAAATAATTGGAAATACTCAAATATTTGCTTTCATGAATATGTTCACCGGATAAAATTGATGTGATATTGAAAAGCCATTTATAGTTAGCACATTTTCAAATTCTCTGGAAGATGAGCGAAAATTCACTTAAAAAATATTTTACCATGGTAACGACAGCATGTTTAATTGTTCAAGATAGTATAGTTCTACGATATATACCACCAATTCAGCTGTTTCTGTAATATTGAATTATACAGACTCATTCCTTCTCCTTTTAGAAGTAACTCGATACTTAATTAGTTATCTCCGGTGAATCGAGTAATTTTCATTTTCATTACACTGAAATGCAACTTATATGTATCTTAAAAAATAATAAGTAACGGTAGAAAAATGTATGAACATTCAATCCACTATCAAACTCATTCAGTAACCATTTTCTCCACCTAATTTAGAGAAACCTCATTCCATTCAAAGTTACGTAAACCGGAGAAAATGCAAATTTTCAACCGTGGCTCCGCTGTATAAAAGACATAATCAAGCACTCTTGCATCTTGACTACAGAGACAAAACAACTGAATAAGATCCAGCGCAGCAAAGCGGGACTTTGTTTATATTTCTATTTTAAAAAGTCTCTTAAAGTGTCAACAAGATTGATACTATGTCTGCTCGAGAGAACAGCCCCTGTCAAGGATCTCACTGTTTTTATTCAATCGTATGTAAAGAGCTTTAAATCTTGAAACAATGGACTGATCCTTTTAAAGTCCGTAATCAGATTAAAAGTTGAGGTTTTCGAGCCGGGTTTGAACCGTATTTACATAAGTGGTCGGTTATTTATGTCACCACATGCAAAGTACTTTGATATATAATAAAGTTTGCTGCACCCATAAGTTATGTTTTATGACTTGTTTGTGTAATATCTATAGTTTGGTCCAGTTTCAAGGGAGATATACCTTTCTCATGAAACAGAATACGATTGTGTCACTTCCAATGAGGTAAATAAAGTAACTATGTTTGAAAGAAGAAAAAGAAGTAGATATTAGTGATAATACTATTGATAATTACTTCGAAAATTTTTCGTTTGCATTTGACAACTGCGTTGACAGAAGTTGAAAAATCATTTATTTATGTGCATTGGATTGATTCGAAATATTCCGCAGTCTAATTTCATTACGACTTCGTTGTGAGAGTTTGGATCTTCTCACCTGCGATGTTGTAAATTGCACTATGATGGATATTGCTATGGATATGAAATAACCCCAATTGCCTTTGTGCATACCATGATAACTGTCACAACTTAACAAACCGAACTTCGTTAATTTGTTAAGTCTTCAAATTTTTTTCTTAAGTCCAACAAATCAAAAATCATGAAAAATAGTTTAGTCGTTCTTGAGTCAGAAATAGTGTTACAAATAAGAATTTGAAACCTTATTATAATATTAGATACATATGCGCTTACGGGGTGTAGTAACCTACAGTTGTTTCCATTCAACCAGATGATAACTTATAGAGTTCGAATAATTCTTTGAATAGGTCGTTGTTAAAAGTGTCTACAGTTGTAAATTTGTATGAGGATAATAGGCCGTAGATGGCATATTTTCGAAATTATAGCCTGGTGGATTGACGTGGGTGGTTTATTCCACACACTCAATCGACCGCTATGTGAATCGGTGGTTGAAACCGCAAAGCCGAACAATCGATTTTCACTTCCAATCGCCCAATCCGGGTTGGGAATGACACGTTAAAAGGTAAGACCTCGTTAGCCCTTAGCTCGTACAGGTTTCGACTCTTATTGTTCGTAGGAGGTTAACGGAAAACATAGTTTTAACAGAAGGGGATTCTCAACCTTAATAAATAGAATAGACTCAAAGCATGCACTATTTCAGTTTAAGTTTCTACATTCATTTGAAATAAAGTTACTCCGAAAACACTACATATTTTATGATACAGTCAATACACAAACCTATACATATGAAATATCATGGAATTAAATTATCTACTTGAAGATTATGATTTATTGCGATATGAAAGAAATTTACAAAAAATTAATTTATTTTTCCTGATTGACTGAAGTTGATAATCATTTATTATTCAGTGTAAACTTGAAACATTTACATTCAATCAGCACTATTATTATTTTTTCCTGAAACATACACACATAAATATCAGAAGGAATACGAATAAGTGAAAAAGTATCAAAAAAGAGGAAAAATAACGCATCGAATCGGTCTGAATTTTCACCACTTTAACTGTTGCTTCAGAATTAATTCTACATTAAATTTCTTGATGTTTTATTTCACTCGACAAAAAATTGTAAATATTAATACCGCCATGTAGTATATACTGTTTTTCAAATTCTGAAAAAGGAAAATTTCATATCGTCTCATTCTTCAATCATTGTCATTTTCTTACGTAAGGAATTTTATATTGTAAAATACCAATTGTGGTTTCACTAACTATATCAAATAACAAATAATACTGAACTTATAGAGCCTGCTAATGTCAAAAACTATTTGGGCAGCTAGTTCATTGAAAAGCAAATAATTTTATCCAGTTGTTATTTTTTCTGGAATGAGAAGAGTCTCAACTGAAATATTTATCAAAGAGTGAATTGAAATCTTTTAGAAAATGTGCGTTCTATGAACCATGGAAATTATAAGATGGTTATCTTACTGAAATTATCATTGGAAAGACCAACGAAATTTTGAAAAAATCACTTTGCACAACACATATGGCAGATTTTTCCAAAACCCCTACATATGTTTTCCGCTTCTAAATACCCATTAAACTGTCAGTTTTTTCCGCCCTGCCGTTTGCTTAAGCTCCTTCAGCCTTGAATAAGTATGTGCAAGTCATGGTGATGAATTTGCCAGCTATTACTGCCATTAGTTGGCAAAAGAGGGTGAACTATTTCAAACAAATGTCGAACTCATTAATTTCGACGTTTTGGAGTATTGATTCAGTGGCGTTCTCTTGGAATGGATATTGAGTTATTTAAAACCTTATATTTCTGAAAACATGAACAATTCAGTAAATAAAAATAGTTGAGAATAGAAATGTAGGCTAGGAAATCAACCAAGTATCCCACGAATATTTTTCACAGGGATCTTCCTATTTAATTAAATTGAATTGGTTATATTTTTTTAGGAGATATTGGTTTATGAGCAAAAATGTCTTAGTCTTTTCATCGAAATATTGTAAAAACTTCCAAAGAAAAAAGAAAGTGGTCAACGAGCATTTCCAATCCATCTAGAAATTTCTAGAGATACACTATGAACGACGTCACTTCAAATTGAATAATGAATGTTTGGAGTAACAAACCGAATAAGAAAACTCAATGTTCATACGTTTGAAAGTAGTTGTTTAGGATGGGTTACCGATTTGTTACTGAAAATAACTTCTGTGCATGAACTACTCATTTTTGTTGATTACTTTTTCCTTTCTCCGAAAGTTTTCCGCAATTTTTCTATAAAGGTGGAGAAGTGGAAAGCCACAGAATATTTTTAGCTATGTTTATTTTGAGGTTCGGTAGATTTGAAATGGGTATATTTTCAAAAGAGATTAATTTTTGGGAAAGGAAGGTTTTGGCTTTCTACAGCTCCATATAAGAAATGTGGGAATCTTTCAATGAAAGAAAGAAAAGTTAGCAATAATACAAGATTCTTGAGTAACAAATGAAGCTACATGATAGTATTAGAATATATGTTCAAATTGTCTTTCACAAGCCGCGCATGTCTCATAGCGGTACAAAACTGTTATTTTTCAGGCAGCTTAATGAACTACCAGTGTTATTCGGCTACAGATATTTCTTAATTTGTTTAACGAACATTTGTAATATTATAAACCACATTTTTTAAATTATATTACAAAAATGAAATCTACGGGGGTTAAATCCGGTGAGCACGCGGACCACTGGATCGGACCTTTTCCACCAATCCGCTGGCGTTCATAGGTGTAGCGTTTAAATGTCTCGTGATGAATTTAGAATTATTTGGAGAAGCATTATCGTTCTGCCATTACATGATAATTTATTCTTCCAATGGAATATTTCTCAGCAGCTCACGTCTGCTGTTGAAACACCAAGTAACGAACATTTAAGAAAATACCCTCAAAATAATGTGGTTCAATTATACGCCCACGCCACTAATTTATATCCCAAAGTCCTAGGAAGTGTGTTTTGAGGCGCCAGTGTGGCTTTTTTACTGACTAGTAACGCGTAATAGTTACTCACTACTCTGTTGTTATGAAAACGATATACGTCTGTTCCTAAACTATTTTTTCCAAACATAGGATGGTGGTTGAGTATTACAAGTATTGTACCAGCGCAGCCTTCATCAAAATCTGATGACTGATGTTTTTCTAAGACTCTATAGACAGTTCTGTTACTAATTTCAATCCCATCTGAAAACAACTTGAGCCAGAATACTGATGACCGTTTCATCTGTTTGACTAGCTGTAGCATGACGCTGATGGTTTCCAGATGGAAATTTACTAGTTCGTAACTTTTGATCTTATGAGATAAAGGTAGCTTCCCATAGCTTCCTATCTACCCGACGAGAATTTTTATGCTAATTTTGATAAATCAAAAGCATGTCAACATATTCATTAGATGTGAATGAAATAATATATCTTCTTATGTTTTTCAACCTCCAGCAAATAAAACAATCTCATCTCGTGTATAACAACTACAGTATCGTTATTTCGCTAAAACATTATCTCTCCTTCCATTGCCAATTTACTTTGACTTCAACAAATAGAATGATCTAGGGAAGGAGGAGGGTTGTATTATGCATCTGAAATGAATTGTTGTCGGATAGCAGTCCCTGAAACAGTCGATTAGCAACATCAAGTAAATATAGTAAACCGCATAGTTAGTGGCAAATTCAGAATGAAGTCAAGTATCGTTTATTACTTAAATAATTTAATAGTAAAGTCCCATTATGTGACTAGCTTCATCTCCATATTTTCTAATACAATAATTTTTTAAATATCGTTATATCTTTTCAAATAACAAATATACCGCATGTGAAACATATTTCGGGACGTCTTGTATATTTTAGTTATATGTAAGTAAATGATACCTAAGAAATTAAATTACATACGAGAGATACCTTTTGAGAAACATAACTACCATCTTCCGCCCTGTCAGCGTTAGGGGCTTTCCAGATGAATTTGCTAATGGAATTGCTTGTCTCCAATGATATTGACTTCATCTATGAAGAAGGCGGAACGTAAAGCGTTAAAATTTTAATAAGGCAAGCGTTTTTGAGTTACGACCCATCAATTTTGTTTTACACGGAAGCCGAACATTTTAGATTACACTAATTATAGTGGAGATGCGTTTTCTGTTATTTATGGAAATATAAGAATTTCACTAAGTGGTTTGTTAATTGTTTCGAAAAGTGTTCGGAACTGAAATAAAACTTCCGACAGATAAAAGCTTTTGTGGTATATTAAGATAAGGTAAATGGCAAGTCTTTATACGGAAATGCTGTTGATGCTTATCGTGAAACCGCAGGAAATCAGGTAAAACTCTATTAAGCGTTTTTATTCATAAGTTCAAATCTCATTTATTCCTTGAAATAACAGACACCCTAGGGAGGATTTTTATCCTTTTTTCTTTATACTTTTTCAATATAGCGAATGAAAAGGTAATCAATTGTAAGTAGTTAAGGTCAATAAGCCGTTATGAAAGAAAATGAATGAAACAATTCAAAAGAAAAAAAATGATGTCAAATATTTGATATGATGTTCTTTCAAAGTCAATTTTTTGTGAAGGAGTTACTGTTTATTGAAATTTTGAGCAAAACAGTTCCCCAGAAGTTCTTTTTCAAACACTGAAAGGTATAATTAGTTGTCGTATTCATGAATTTTGTCTATCAAATGAGATAAATTTGTTCAAAACTTCATTAATAAACTCAGCTTCCTCGACAAACGTCTGATGTTACGAAAAACAGTTTCTTTCCGTTTGTAATACCCAAAATTCTCTGTAAAAAATGCCTTCAATGTGAATATATAGTTTTTATTCTCAGTTTTTCCCTCAATACTCATTAACATAATTCTCTGTTGAGAATTGTAACAAATTCTATATGACTCTTCAAAACCATGTTTTTCACAAACTCAACGAAAATTCAGTACTATCACCTATGATAGTACTCATAAGTACATACAATAGTACTTTTCTCAAAAGTTATCTACCATTATGTAAATTAAAATATGACGATACGTTTTGTTCAATTTGAATGATTAATGAATGGAGAAATAATGATCATCTATTATTACCAAAATGACTAACGAAAACGTAAATTTATGGAAAGGTTTGACCACTATGTTTCAAATCTACAAAATTCCTTTAGCACATTCTCATCCATCCTTCACATCCTCTCGTTAACACTACTAGTTCCCGGCCAGACCATCGATCATCAATCATCAATAACTGAGCAGGAAGCCGCCGGCATTCGAGAACGGAAAACGCTAAAGTCCCTAAGAAATTCCTCAAATATTTGTTTAGTATTCGAGCCCATAACGTAATTCTCGCTCACGTTTGATAGATGCTGTCCCTTTTCTATTCTCTGTAAACAAGAGTAATTGGGTAGAGCTGCTTTCGCCTAAGCCTTATTTCGTGCAGAGGTAGTCAAAGGAGCCATATGTGTTCGAAGATACACTGAGAAAAACTATTTTCAATATTGTTTCATTCTTAAATAATACAGAATAATAAGAACGGAACGATACATCCATGTCGAGGTCAGTCGAACATGCTAAGATTTCGAAGGTTATTCAAAAATAATTATGAAAAAGCTGAACACTTATTATATATTAGTAAAATGTAGAAGTATGCGGATTTCTTAACAAAGTTAGTTTATGTGAAGCAATATACACTATACATATATGATATCCAAACCCCATAAACTTGACGCCGGAGAAAATGCAAATATTCAACGTATTTCATTTTATTCGTATTCACCATCTGATCATCGTCCTCCTAAACTAAATTTCTGCGTTTCCTTGGGCTCTCTTCATTTCTTTTTCCAATTTTGTGGCGAATAATCAATTAAGTATGAGAGTGGTCGTTTATTTATAGTTGTCACTTATAGCTACTATTGTTTACTCAACGCATTATGAAATGCTTTAGCACAAAGCGACCGCTGATTTTACCTTAGATTTTATGAGTTTTCGTAGAAAACTTTCATGTAGAACACTTTTCAACAGTCTTAGAAATTATGAATCCGAAGTTCAGCGTTTTGTTTTTGAAGAACTAAATCTCCCTATTCAGCTCTAAATAAACTCTAATACAACTCTAATAAATATGTTTTGTTACAGAACGATACGATGAGAATTATTTGGGCCTTTCACGAATCCGAACCAATGGGAGGAGCTGTGGCCCCTAATTCACTCCCGCAACACGATATGACTTCAAGAGGAAGCCAGTCGCTCTATCTGGTTCAAAGAGCAGACCAAGATGCTCCTGGTCCTGAAGAAACAGCGAGAATTTGGGAACTACGCAATAACGCAGCTGAACCTCCTTCACCTGGTGAAACAATATACTGGTGTAGGGTATTTAGAATACCAACCATCACCAGGAAACATCACTTGATTAGAGTAAGTTGGAAAAGTATGTTGGAGATTATTTATTGATGACATATAATGTGGAATCGTTTCATATTTATTGAAGTTGGTATTTTATCTTATCTGTTAACATCGTGAAAAATTAAATGAGAGTTGGACATGAGATACAAGTTCAAATGTTTCTTCCGCTTCAAGCAATGAGTTTTAAAAAAGTACTGACTATAAAACTCAGCCCATTGTGCACATTCTCTTTCTTGCAAATAAAGAAAGTAACGGTCATTACTTCTAGTTCTGCATAGATTTACCTACACTTCACTATTTGCGGAGACTATAAAGAGTGTTTGGATGTTGAGCTCGTCACATATGTGCAGTTTTTAGCACAAATCGAACTTGTGATTTATAAATAATCAGACAAAAGCTTGAGAGACAAATAGCCTCCAGCGCGGAAAGGAAATTCAAGTTTTATGAAGCAGCTTTCTATTACTGATAGAGATTTGTATTATAAATACTGCTGGGATAGCAGCAAGAATAGATATTTCGCTAAGTACCCGTTGATACAGTTTATTGGAATAGATCACCTTCTCTTGCTAACTATGACTGAAGCTGCAGGTGCGAATGGGAAGGTTATCGCATCGATCAGACAGTGTGCTTGAGCCTGAAACAGTGTGGGTGCATTGATTGTATTGACAACTAAAAAAACAGACCTATTCCTGAGGTTATAGTATCTCAGTAAAGTCCCAATGTCATAAAAAGTCGCATGTTTCTTTCATTTTGCAGAAATTCAAACTATACTCTATCTCTATCAAAAATCTAAAGAGCTCAAATAAAGTCAAAAAAATATGCAGCCGACGTGAAAGACATGAAAAAATGAATGAACGTGAGCTGTTCAAGAATGAAATCGGTGATGGATTCATCAAACAAAAATTAGAAACATCTGCAGATATGTGTCCATCAGTCTGAATTCCAGGGAATGAAACCAATGAATTTGATTGGAATTCTTACGAGTCCATTTGTTGTTATTGTGAAAATTTTACAAAATATGTAAAGGAACATAAATTCTAAACTTTTGATAAACTGAAAATTCCGATAATTCACCAGACTAAGTACAATCTAAGGCAAGAAAATTGCAATAAACGGAATAATCACTAACACTGCCTAGAACCTACACAATGCATTTCAGAGCAGGATAACCTAATTCCATTCTATCACCAGATGCGTATGAATTCAAGACTACGACTAATGCAACGTTCCATCTGATTCAAATTCCCCCTAGATTTCCTCCACCGTTTTCACGTGTCTCTTGGTTGAATCTCGGAAGATGACATGTAAATTGCTTAGTTTTGAACTCGATTCACGAATTTGGGAATATCGTTATGGGTAGGATAAAGCCCCTAGATGCAACTCCGGGCGACATTTTATGCCGCTTTGTTATTTAAATTCTCAGTCATTGCGGAATTGTGTTTTCTTTTTCATTCAAGAGGGTCCAATTATAGGCGGCTTTGAAGTTGACGGGCAAGGGTGACCGACTATCCATTCTTCAGCAATTATTGGGTTGAATGAAAATATTAAATTCAAAGACGACAGGAAAGATAACAACGAATTTATTTCAATTCATGGGACATTCAAAATTACAAGGTAATAGAAGGCACCAAGATGTCCATTAATAGAAAATAGCAATGGGTATATACTGGATGTAACCAAACATGAAAATCTGTAAGTATCCGGTCAAGTACAGCAAATTTGAAAATCAGAGCATAAGAAAATAATGGCAACGAGTAATGAAATATTCGAGAGAATATTGGAAACCGAAGGACTGGAAAATTCAAGTAAAATGGCGAAATAATGAAAATGCCTCATTATAAGTGATAATATAAACAGTTGCAGTAGTAACAAAGGAGTATCTCCATGTAGATTAGTTCATACAATGAATGAAAAATATACAAACAATGAATTTTCAATGAATGGAGGCAAATATGAAATAAAAACACAGTGTCACATGCAAAAATAATGGCAAAAAATATGACAAAAAATTCTACAAGAAATGGGTCCTCAAAGACTAAATAATGAAAAATTATGAAATATTTGGTACCTGAAGGATATTCGCAAATATAAAATCGTAAAATTGAATAAAGTATGGATTATTCAGAAAGTTCAAAAGCATAATAGCAACTTGATACAATGCTTCACACCAGTTGAAAAAATACCAATAAAAAAATGTAGTTGACCATATTCGATAAGGATTAAGTCGTGGTCGGGTTTTGTATTTTATCATTGGTACTACTTCAAACTTCATTCTTTCCTGCTTTATGGAGTGTTTGATATTTAGTTCTTATACATGAATATATGAAAGTTGAATTTTTTTGGAAGAAGGAGCAAGCCATAAATGTGAACTCTCATAATACTTTATTTCCTTTGTTTTGATAATAGATATTATCATCTCCAAGAAGGAAGAGTGTTTTTGAAATTCGTTCGCAAACAGGTGTTCAAAAATCAGTAGACAAACATGGAGTGAAATTCCCATGGAAATTTCCATGAGGTGGTTGCGAACCAATCTCAACAACAGTCTTTTTTCTTGAAAATGAAAATATTCATTATCGAAATATATAAGTAAATATACATAGAACATTAACAAATATAGCAGAATGGACATCGAGGTACTTTACATATTCATACTATATCATGTGGAGCATGTTTGAATTCACAAGTCCGAAACATGAAAATTATTTCATGTTTTGATTTTCTAAATTTTTATTTTTATTCCTTCCATTTTATGAATAAATCAGGAACATTCTTAATTTCATCATGGAAAAATACACTCAAATTTCTTATTTGTTTCAGTACGAACCTCTCCAAAGCATCAATGGCGGTAATGGTCTTCAACACGTCGTCTTATACGAATGCCAAGACAACGCAGCCGTTGAAAAACTGGCCGATGAACCCGGTCGTCAGTGTTACGAATCCCATGCCCCGCCTCTCTCCTGCAATACTGTAGTCGCAAGTTGGGCCAGAGGTTCCGAAGGTTTTAGCTTTCCTCCCGAAGCTGGCTACCCTTTAGACGCACAGAACTCCCGATTTTATTTGATGGAGACCCATTACACTAGTCCTTTAGATGGAAGCATCAGTACCTTAGATGGCTCTGGACTGAGACTATATTACACGCCAGAGCTCAGGAGACATGATGCCGGAGTTATCTCCATAGGTATGGATCCAAACTGGAGGCACATCATCCCGCCCGGACAAGACAGGGTTGTTTCCTCCGGACATTGTGTGTCAGCGTGCACTAGTCAGGCTTTTCCGGAATCCGGTATCAATATGTTCGCTGTAGTGATGAAAACGCATAAGATCGGCAAGCAAGTGGCGCTCAAACATATTCGTGGAAGTGTCGAACTTCCTCCAATTGCTAGTGATGATAATCTTGACTCTGATTATCAGGAGTACCGAAAGTTAGGTGTCCCAGTGCGAATTGCTCCCGGTGATCATTTGATAACGCAGTGTACTTACAACAGTTCTGGAAGATCTGCAATTACTCTCGGTGGTTTAACTAGTCGAGAAGAAACTTGTTTGGTGATGGGACTCTACTATCCAAAGCAGAAAAACCTGGCCGCTTGCCACAGTTTGCCCAGTTTGCCAACTGTTTTGCATTCGTTGGGAATTCAAGAACTCAGCCCGTAAGTAATATTTAATTCATAATATTTATAGTCAAAAATGTTAATCTCGATTTTTGTTACAATATTTCACTTCAATTTCATTCTTTGTCACCATAGTCAATTTCTTATTCATTTAATGTACTCACAAAATAAAAAAAAATTATATCAATCAATTCGTTACTAATCATAATTTTGTATTTGTTTTCAGAGGCTCAAATCCAATTCGAATAACAGCTCCACCAGAGCTAGCTGGGATGACCCTAGAATCAAGGCTAGTATCATACGACTGGGACAGACAATTTCAAGTTTTCCAGGACGCAACAATGAAGGGATCCTTCAAGCCCATATGTTGGACTGCGCAGTCCACTATATTACCGGTAAGTTGGTTTTGATCTATTTTAAATAACTTGATTTATTTTGTGTCTCAATATGATTATATATCTTTCAATCTCAGTCTCTTCAGTTCACCTTCTCACAATTTCCTTTTCCGTATGATGTACCTAACAATTTATGTTTGAACAAATAACCAACTCGTATGTGAATGAACGCGACTAACTGATACGATACACAATACGAAAAAATTAAATTTTTGTATTAGAAAACTTTATAGAGGTGTATGAAGAACAAACTTCTAATTTTTATATTTTTTAAATAAAGAAATGTGATACTCGTATTTGTCAGTAACTTGTGCTCATTTATAATTGTGGCTCAAAAAATCAGAGATGAGTTATATACGTAACTTTTTGGAGAAACTAGAATTTTGACTTCTCTACACCAGTATGTGATTCTCCATCATTAGATTTTATTTTATCAAATTGTGGGAGGTGAATACTCTGGCAAAGATTTTCTCAAAATTCGTATCTGATTTCAAAATTTTTACAGATACATTCGATATATTAGAAGTTTGTTGTCAGATCGAACGATCCTTGACTTGTTTGATACAGGTACATTTTCCACAATATATAATAATGAACATTGATTATTTGAGCTTATGCCTCTTATTATGTGATTCATTGACGATCATCCAAAACGTGTGCTCATAATTCTGATCCTGGTAATTGTCTACTCCTGATTTTCATTCTCGCATACTTTCAATCATTTTGATAACTCACAAATATAATTTTTTCCACAAGAAAATCACCTAGTGTTTTTTTGTTATATATGGTGTTCTAATTTTATATCCATTGCCAATTCGTTTCATCTTTTTAGATGAGCCTGGAATATATAAGGTATAAAGTATGTAGTTGTGAAAGGTCTCGTTGGTTGTTGATTCTGTGATGTTGTTTCAGTTTGTAATGCATATCTTTTATTGTAAAGTTTCTGACTGTTTAACTCAAGTATAAAATAATTAGTTTAATATGTATATAATTACTCTTTCACTCGATGTCAATATGGGAACCTATTACTATCTACTATTCACGTTTATAAAAGTGGACACTATGTAACAATATAATGAATTATCACATAAATTTTATTTACCATTCTTGCTTTTAATAAATACAGTGAACGTCAATTAACACCAACAATATTCCAAATTTGTGGTGATGAGTACAATTTAAACCTCTGGCGTTGATAGTCATCTCCTGATATAATAATAATAATAATATTTATTTTAAGTCGCTAAGAAAATTTACATTTTATGGACCAGTCAGTTAATAAAATACAAACTACATACAATG
>WOGP01004192.1:0-14281 GCA_015342065.1 Leptinotarsa undecemlineata | reverse complement strand
GATCTGTATGTCTTATATCATAGTCACGCAGATTACAGTGCATGACAAAGAAAGATCTATGTTTATAGGCACATATGAAGGTAGAGTAAATATATTGACGTTCACGAAAGCTTCTCTGCGCTCAGCTCTATATCCAAGGCCATCCATGATTCTTGCTGCTTAACGTTGTGTACCAAATATTCTGAATGCTGATGATGAACCATATCGATAAGGCATATCCAATTCTGGATTGAATGATTGAGAAATAGGCTGTTAGGTGCAGTCTTTGATGCCATGTTGCATAACCGTCTCAACAGGAATATGAAAGGGATATTTTCTTAGCTAAGTCACTGTGATATTTCCACTCGAGCCTTTTTTTATCTAAATACATATCCAGAAACTCCACAGCAGAACTATTGTTTCTGGTAGGTGGGTCATTCAGTAGGCTGCAGTACATTGTTTGCGTTTTATCGCTATTCGTACCTAGTTGCTGGTGAACCAATCAAAAAGTTTGACTGCGCATTTGCAAGGCATTCAGTGATGTTGGATTTATCGCTATTACTAAGTGATTGCCTGAATTGAGGAGTACATTCAGTTCTGTTTTTATGTGAATAACTATGAATCATAAGTACTCATTTTGTGTGAAATACAATGATCGTTTTGCAATTGTGTTTTTACCTTAACACCTCAAAAAGCAAATAAAGTGAATCACTTCTCAAGAGAACTGTTCAATTTCTTTTCTACCCTTGGTATCATTGAACACAATGAATTTTTTTTTTATTTTGATTCGCTAACCTGATTCATGCACCTGCTCTCCAATGACTCCCAAAAGCCTTGGCTGAGAAGGTCCACATACGTCGATATCCAATACAGCTACATTTCTCTCTTCGTCGTCGTGAGCCAGTTTTCTGCTCAGCAGAGCCGTTACTGTGCTTTTCCCTACGCCCCCCTTTCCGGACAGTACCAAAATTTTATTCTTCACAGTCAATAGTCGGTCTTTTACTTTCTTGATCCCAGGATCAGGAGCTTTGGGTCCCTCCGCGCATATGCTTTGATTGGGACACCCTGCACAGGCCGAGGCTTTACCTGCGTTTTCGCTTTCAGTTCCCGGACAGTGCTCCGGGACCTCGGCAGGGTGATTTGTACCTGACATTGTGAAATTGCTTATAACGTTGAACTAGTTTTTGTCGTTGGTCAGCTAATGCTTTGCATAGAATATCTGTGTTTAATGTAAGCAATATCTTACTTTCTGAAAATTGAAATAAGATAAAAGGCTGAGATGTCAAGTTAGGTTATGTTCGTAATCTCTACTTCTTTTTTCGGCAGTGACAAGTGGCAGGGTAAGTCGTAATCACCGGCCAATCAGTTTTTTTAGGGTGATTCACATTGATGTCGCTGTGACGAACCAATTTTGAACACATTTTACAATGGATAATTTTTCAGAGTCACCGTTCAGTGAAGAACTCGATGATACAGATAAATTTATAAAAGAATCAACACTAGGAACGGTGAATGAATTGCTACAGTCTGAAGTTATTGACGATCCCGATGAAGTTGTAAAAGAGCTGGGTAAGTGAAATTTGTTCAGCCTTCTGGTGACTTTGAAGCCGCTATGCATTTAGAAAGTAGTCATTTGACAATATCATTGTCGCAAGTAATTTTATACTTGTTATACAGTATTTATCAGTAAGTTGGAAAATTTTTATTATTGATTCAAGACATAAAAGTTATTTTTCATGAACAATTCTGCAATCGCTAAAATTTGTGACTGGTAAAAGTTCTATGAAAATTGAAAAACGCATCAAACGGCAACGGTGTTCTTTGTAATTTTTTTTTCAAATTTTATAGTAAAGTTTTGTAGCAAAAAATCGAAATATTAAATATACAACTTTGAGAAAGACATCTACAGCAAGCGCCAAACGTGATGGCGACTAAACCGCGACTAAATTGATTTGTGCAATTGGCAATGTGCACAAGTCTGTATGCAGTCCATCTATTATCTCTATCCAGAAAAATGTAGAGAGGAGGTAGAGTCTAGAAGGATCTCCATGGCCACTGACGGTGTGGTACTGATGGCACCAGTGATAGCCAGACAAGCCTGTCTCTGTAAGCCAGAGAGCTTCGTCTGGGCCGTTTTCTAGTCATCAAGAGTGTATCATTAAATAACTTTTTAATGAACTGTACTACTACGTATAATACTAAATAAAATATGAAAAGAAAATACAAAAAAGACATATGTTCCATTTGCTACCCTAATCAAAAATAATTATTGGTACGTCACTGGCCAGCAAGGGGTTTATTGTAATCCAATACTAATTTAGTTGAAAGTGTCTATACATGCGCAATCGATCGTCATCACGTTTGTCGCTTACTGTACTTACATATAATGGGGAATGTTCCTCAATTTGGGTTATTACAGTAAATGCAAGTTTGAACAAAATAAAGTAGAGTTTATTTCATGAGTTTTTCAAATCCACTTCGAAAAGTATTCAAATTGATGTTTCGAATGTTGGGTTTTAATTTTAAAGGGATTTGTTTCTAATTCACATATTGGCAACAGCGGCTATATCAAGCTGAAATATTTTATACGTACCTAGATGTTCTACTTTAAAAAAGGAAAATTATCTTTGTAAATCAACAATTGAGGCAAAATATAAATTATAGTTCAATACCACCTCCACAAGCCACATAAACAACAGATGTTTTGTTATTTATTTATATAGAGACAGATAGGTTAGGTGTACAAAATGTCATATGTCACAGAATGTCTCAGAACTCGGAACATAAGTACATAGAACAGCACGCCTCAGAAATATGTCATCTTTGTTTGTCTCATACAGGTAATAGATTCATTGTCCTTTATTAGCTATAACGATGTTGCCAAATGGTGAAATAGAAACGAATCCCTTTAAATGTTGAATGAATTATTTTATTCCTCTTTTTCAAGTATTTAAATAGTTTTTTGAAGAAAAAGGATAAAATAATAAGTTTAAAATGCGTTGTTTCAAGTACTTTTATGAAAACTACTTGATTTTCGTCAGAAGGAACATTCTTCATTAATAAAACTAACGGTAAACAACATAATGGTTAGTGAATATAATAATTGTATCACGTTTAATTTCTTAAGGACGTTTTTAATTAATTTTTCTACCAACAAGAACTTTCTATATGTTACTCGTCTGTTAGAAATTTGAAAATTAAATGGTGAATCGGAAGTTCCACAAAGTTCCGTTTTCGGGCCCTTACCAAGTGATAAAAAAAAAAGAACTGAATTCGATCAATCAATGAGGAAACTCTCAACTAAAAATTTCCTGGATATTATATAGCTACAGTAGCAAATGTCGTTTTAGGTCCTGATATAAACAGCATGGGGCTTGTCAATTCTCTGGAAGATGTGGGGAACTCCGTTCAGACTCCTCAGGAATTGACCATCGATTTGTCTTTCGCAGATGTCGATGATGCTGAAATCGATACTTACATCATGTCAGACGCAGAGTATGAGAGGAAAAAGAAGACTTGGTTCACTTTAAATGGAGGTTATTTAGAACTACAGAAAAGTAAGTTATTCAGATGAAAATTGTTTTACTGCTAACTCTTACAGGATAAAGTTAATAATGATATCTTCTTCAATTTGTTTAAGTTCACCAGGAGAATTCCAAAATGAACTTGCACACTAAGAAAAAATGTTTGTAAAATGTTTTTGATTTGTTTGTTTAGCAAATTGACGTAAAAGTATAAAAAAATTGCACTTCTACTATAAGTAAATGAAATTTCATATCAAATAACAATATAAAATCAATTTTCAATTGGATTCTATATTCTTGTCATCGAACCTCTTCATTCTTCTTCATTTTGTTTCATAAAAAGATATGTGAAATTTTTGGAAAGTCGTTTCCATCTCTAATCTAAAACAAAAAGTAGCAAACCGTGGATCTCAGAACTATAGCAAAAACATGAGAACCTCTGGTGTATTAATTAGCATGTACCGCAAAAATGTTTCCTTTCCATTCACTTTATTTTCGAAATTTCGACTTTCTTTACAAAAGTTTCAACTTTATTTCCAAAAATTACAGTTTTATACTTGAAATTTCAACTTTATTCCCGAAATTTTCAATTTATTTGAATTTATTCTAGAATCTTTGACTTAGTTCCTGACATTTCGACTTTAGAATCAAAATTTCAACTTCAAACTCTAAAATTTCCATATTAATTTCAAATCTATACTCGAAAATGTCGACTTTAATCTCGAAATTTCGACTTTAATCTCGAAATTTCAACTTTATTCTAAAAATTTCGACCGTTTTCTCGACATTTCAAAATTAAAATTGGAATTTCGACTTCAATCTCAATATTTCAACATTAATCTCAAATATATTCTCGAAAATTCCGAACTTTTTCTCCTAATTTCGATTTTATTCCCAAAAGTTCTACTTCATTCTCGAAATTTCGACCTTATTCTCGATATTTCAACATTAAAATTGGAATTTCGACTTCAAACTCAATATTTCAACATTAATCTCAAATATATTCTCGAAAATTCCGAACTTTTTCTCTTAATTTCGATTTTATTCCCAAAAGTTCTACTTCATTCTCGAAATTTCGACCTTATTCTCGACCAACACAATCAAAAGAAGGAAAAAAAACTTAATTCAATTGTGAAAAAGTGAAATAATGAATATCAGACTTTTTTTTTCTATGGATTGTAGAAAGTCAAACTTTTTTCTCTCGTTGCGATTGTACCGATTTGTGGCAGGTGTGTACGTGTTTTTTTTTTTCAGTGAAAGCGGAAAAACTGGAAAAAGAACGAGAGGAAGGCAAGCCGGAGAAGAAGCGGAAACGTACGACAAAAAAGAAAACGGGTTGTCCAGCGAGTTCCGCCGGTGAGGCGATCGAGAAGATCATACAAGAGAAAAAGATCTCGTCGAAGATCAACTACGACGTTCTAAAAAGTTTGAAGGTTGCTCCTGTTGCTGCTAATGATGAAACGGTAACAGTCGAAGACCAAACGACAGCCGATACGTCTGAATCTACAAAACGGTAAGTCTGTTGTATTATCATCTGCAAACAAAATGAATGTAATGGTTGATAGATTATTCACGTACATCAAGAACAGGATAGGGCCCGGCACTGAACTCTGAGGAATACCACAGGTAACTCCAAAGCCACAGAGATACCTCACCAACTTCAATTTATCCCACCACCATCATCATCATAATAATTATGTGCCAAATACAGGAATATAAACATAAGCGCAGAGAGAATGAAAACGGGTTTTTTATTTTAGATAATAATTTTTGTTTTATCAATGCTTTTCTTCAATATGTACGTTTTTTCAATTATTTTTATTTTGTGGTGTTTCCAGTCGTAGGCTCTCTTTGCTGTCCACTAGTTTGGAAAAAACTACCAGCAGAGGTAACAAGAACAAGTTGAAAGATGTCGGCCTACCTTTCTTCCAGGATTCCCCCAAAATGGAAGTGAAGAACGAGGTTGCAAATAAGATGTCAAAGAAAGAACATGAAAGCGAGATACTCAAGAAGGATGAACAGGCCAATGCTAGTAAGTGGTTTAATAACTTTATTCAATAATTTTGTAATGATGATCTTTCTTAATCTGGATCTGCAATGGGATTTTCTTCTGCATAACTAATATTCACAAGGTTTTCATGTGATTATGTTTAAAGATTTTCACGTGTATATAATATGTGGGGTTTTCATCTGAATTTATTGAGGGATTTTCATGTGAAAAGTTACGGGAGTGGGAAAAATTATTGAGGGATTTTCTTATGCCTATCATTTTATATGACAATAGAAGTTATTTTTTCAAGATCTCATTGACTGCAGTTGTAATCGAATTTTGGTTCGAACCATTTTTTAATATAATTTAATTTAATATTTAAATTTGATACCGAAAATTCTTAAAAATCTCCATTTTTTTCTACTTCAGCATCTGAAGAAGAATTGGACGAATATTTCGAAGATGAAGATCAACCTACAGAGGAGCCCGCCAGTGTCCTTGATTTGCTAAGACAGCACAGGCAAGACTTCGAGGAAGACGACGGTCAAAATTTTGGCTATGGTTACGACTACGATGAAGCGGATTATTAAACTAAGTCAGACAGAAAAGTGCCTTCGCTGTTGCTATTCCAAAATATATTTGTCATACGAATCACGTTCCTATAATTTTCGTTGAACATGGTTATGCATTTGCGATTCACCAGTTATTATATATGCTGTATATATAGAAAATGAGTATTAGGAAAAAGTGATAATTTCAATAATTGACAATTAGATGTACAGATCCATATTTACAAAATCATTTCGGAAATTGTCTTCATTACATTTTGTTCAAACGCTGTTTGAATTAGATATTTTATATAAATTTTGTTCAATTTTTAGAGATATAGGTTCCAAATATTTTACTAGTGGTTTTGGAATGTCAGTTTTTAATGGTGTAAAAAAATTGTAAAAGTACTGAAATCAACACTATCATCTTTGAATAAGTTGAATGATTAAAAATGAAACTGAACTGATAGAATACTGCAAGAATAATATTTGCTGAAAGAAATTTGAGTACGTTTCCTTGTCAGTTTCTTAGAGAATTACTGGTGGCAACACTGATACATTCATTACAGGGAAACAAATTCAATATTCTTCTTCTTTTTTTTTTGAAAGGCTGACCTCGTGAAAAAAAACGCAAAACTCGAACTGCAATTTAGTTTACTATTTTAAAATCATTACAGAAGATCTTTTGTATTTATTTTCATGTTCATATGTATATTTTTATTTTAATTGACTGAGTGGTCAAGCTCTGAAAGATTCTAAAACTTTATCAGTTTCATTTGGATTCAGGATTTTTGCTAGATGTATAATTTTAATATGTAATTCAAGTACACACTCTCTACGTTTGAGCTGTATAATTCGTTGTACATTAATTTATTGTATTTATTTATTTTAATAAATTGTTTTTGTTTGTTGATATTAGTATTGAACGAGAAAGTCGTTTTATGAAGAGGGAATCAGAGGTTTTTATCGAACTGAAGACGAAAACAGGTTGTAGCCTCTTTTATTCTGATAGGCACAATCACTAAATACAAAGTAGTGATGAAAAGCTTTTTTTTACGAAAAATATTTTGAATTTACTCTGTAACTTATCGGGATGTACTAAAAAGTTTTGACCTTTTTATACACATATAAAATTCTCCATTACAATGGGGAATGTTCCTCAATTTGGTTTATTACAGCAAATGCAACAAAATAAAGTGTAATTCATGAGTTTTTCAAATTCACTTTGAAAACTATTCAAATTGATGTTTCAAATGTTGGGTTTTAATTTTTGAAGGGATTTGTTTCAACTTCACATATTGGCAACAGCGCCTAGAATGCTAGATCGGAGTTAAGGTTAGTAGTATGCTAGAAGAAGAAGAATCATGTAAATAGTGTCAAATTTTGGCAAAATATAAATTATAGTTCAATAACACCTACACAAACCACATAAACAACAAATGTTTTGTTAGTTATTTATAGAGAGGAAGATAGGTTAGATGCACAAAATGTCATATGTCACAGAATGTCTCGGAACTCAGAACATGAGTAAACAGAACAGCACTCCTCTGAAATATGTCATCTTTGTTTGTCTCACACAGGTAACAGATTCATTGTCCTATATTAGCTATAACCGATGTTGCCAAATTGTGAAATAGAAACGAATCCCTTTAAATGTTGAATGCATTATTTTATTCTTCTTTTTTAAGTATTTAAAATTGATAAGTTCAAAATGCGTTATTTTAGAGCTCTTTTATGAAAACTACTTGATTTTCGTCAGGAAAAACATTTCCCATTGTGTTATATTTTTCAGATGAACAAACCCAAAATAGGTTGTTAAGACACTCTGATATCAGTAATGTTAAATTATAAAAATAAAGTTACACTTGGTTATTGTCTTTGTTTCATTCTTTAGCTATATATTGCACTTTTTTAAGACTAGATCTTTACTTAAATCTATTTATTTCTGAGTATTCTAGATTTGTTTGAAACTTGTCTCTTCTAAATGAAACACGTCATAGTCGAACTCGTGTACTTCTGCTAGAAAAAGGTTTGCAAATGTGGAATTGGTCTTTCCATTCAAGAAACTACTTTTATGTTCTTTAATTCTTTGAGAAAACGATTTCCCCGTTTGACCGATATAAAGTTTTGGGTAAGAACCACAAGTCAACTTATATACTCCTAATCGACACTGAAGTTTTGTTTTTGTTCTGTAAGCCACATCTGAACCCTTCTTGAAAAAAAAACGGGCGATTCAATTGGTGACTTTACCAGGATATGTCAATGTTCTCTAATGCACACTATCTTTTCTGAAAGTTTGGTATCACTACTCTATGGCTTGTTTTCTTGGTTTTTCGGAGAAAATGGTGTCGATAATATCTAGTTTGTAACCGTCATTGATACCGATTTGTTTGAAGAAACTCTGCTCTCTCTGAAAATTACTTTCCATTAGTGAAATTTTCAATAGTCTGTAGAACATACTATGGAATGAATGTCAAGTGAAGATAATTTATTTAATTATTCAGCTCCATTTCAGTGGTGAATTTTATTGATGTGTGAATGGAACTGACATACCCGACAAACTTGCCTAACTGTAATGAAGAAAAGAGAAATGAAACTTTCTATGTTTTTTACCACTTTTATTTGTAACTAACGTTACTGCAGTTTCGTCCTTTACGGACATTTTCAAACTTATAGAATAAAGTTTATTGAAAATGAACATTATACAATAAACTTTATTGTATAAATTTGAAAATGTTATTTGAAACTTATACAATAAAGTTTATTGTATTTTACTACTGTATTTGTACTTATACAATAAACTTTATTGTATAAGTTTGAAAATGTCATCTCAAACTTATACAATAAGATTATTGTATAGGTTTGAAAGTGGACATTATACAATTAACTTTATTGTACAAGTTTGAAAATATCATTTCG
This sequence comes from Leptinotarsa undecemlineata, assembly GCA_015342065.1. Taxonomy (NCBI): domain Eukaryota; kingdom Metazoa; phylum Arthropoda; class Insecta; order Coleoptera; family Chrysomelidae; genus Leptinotarsa; species Leptinotarsa undecemlineata. Next base: position 5,321 of record WOGP01004192.1, on the reverse strand, counting down.
AACTTATACAATACAGTTTATTGAATAAATTTGAAAATGTCATCTCAAACTTATACAATAAACTTTATTGTATAAGTTTGAAAATTTCATTTTAAACTTATACAATAAAGTTTTTTGTATAATTGAAAATGAACATTATACTATAAAATTTATTGTATAAGTTTGAAAATGTAATTTCAAACTTATACAATAAAGTTTATTATAGTTTACTACTGTATTTGTACTTATACAATAAACTTTATTGTATAAGTTTGAAAATGTCATCTCAAACTTATGCAATAAGTTTATTGTATAGGTTTGAAAATGGACATTATACAATAAACTTTATTGTACAAGTTTGAAAATGTCATTTCGAACTTATACAATACAGTTTATTGTATAAGTTTGAAAATGTCATCTCAAACTTGTACAATAAAGTTTATTGTATAAGTTTGAAAATGGACATTATACAATAAAATTTATTGTATAAGTTTGGAAATGTCCGTATAGGACGAAACTGCAGTAACGTCAGTTACAAATAAAAGTGGCAAAAAACATAAAAAGTGTCATTAATCTTTTTTTCATTATGATTTCCTACCACGTAGTAATGGCTACATCCATCAATTTATTGCCTAGCTGTACCAGTAAAACAGACTATGATGTCATCTGTATATTTGTACCAGTACAAGAAACTGATTATTGTGGATTTCATTCTCTAGATTATCCATGAAAATTTCTGTCAGCAAAGGACTCAACAGGTTTCCCATTATTAGTTATTTGTTGCATGAATAAAACTTTTCATCGAATTGGAAATAATTTCGAGATAGACAAATCTAAAAATTTCTTTTTTTATTAGAGGATTTACATGGTTCAAATGGATCATTACAGTTCAAACGGTTCATTACAGTTCAAAAGATGGCGCTGTGTTTCTTCTGCAAATCCATCAAAGTGATCACAAATTGAAAGAGTGTAGAAAAACCACAGTTGAGTAATATCATGTATTTGTGAATTAAAAATAAATACATTTGAAAAACAACACAAAACAGTTTTGATTTGATACCTTACAGTAAAACATCTCCATTTCAGTTAGAGATATTTCAACAGAATCGACATAATGCTTAATCGGAGACGACTTAATGGGACAAAATAACTTTTAAAGGGTTTGCCATTTAAAAACGGAAAGTGTTGAAATGACCAGAATTTACTGACTTTCTGTTGAAACAACCAAACTGTTTGTTTATACGGGAAATGCCTCTCATTATACAAAGGCTTCTGATCGATCCCCCCATTAGATTTGTGTTATGTCTTTGCAGTATTCGAACCGTCGTGGTCAACTAAGCCGTAGAGGACACCGCCAGTTTTTTCAGGTGGTCCATGAATACTTGTAGCGATACATCATCAGTGAGAACTGGAGCACCTCCGTCCTAGTGGAAAAATGTGTGAGGGTTGAAACATTCATTGATAATCTTACGAGGCGGGAGAATGTTGCTTTTAAAAGGCTTCAAATCAGATCAGACCCTTCTAAAGCATTTGATAATATACATGAGAAATTATTGATGGAAAGATTAGGACTTGGAGAAATAAATTGAACATGTCTGACAGAGTGACACAGGGCACGGTATTAGGCCCACTAATATTCTATACATTCATCAACGACCTTTTGAATATTGAAAATTAAGGTGGAATTCACTACTTTGCGGATGATACTCTAACCATATTCAAGGAGTAAACTTCTAACTTGCAGGAGATATTGAAAAAATCATTGTTTGGTTATAATTTATTAACAAATAATTTAAAAATAACTTTATACAAAACCACCACCTTGCAGAATTTGATGCCCCTCTGAATAAAATTTATGAAGTTGATTGCATCAAATATTCAGTCATCAATAAATATTCATTATGGGATTCACCTATCAACTATATGCTAAGAAAATTTAAAAATTTACTCCCGAAATCGTCATCAACTGGAAATAATACTATTCATTTGTGCAGTCACAATTGATTCAGCAGCTTCTTCAAGGAGAATTGTGCAGATAGGTAATTGTGTAACATTTTTTTATCGTGGATGTCAACTGAGCGAACCATTTTACTCAAATAAAAATTACTCAAATTGAAGTACTTTTTTAAGAAACGTGCACAAAGCTCCTTGAATTGCAATTGAAAGAGAATTGAATCAAGTAAAAATATCCCCATAGTTCTACTCCACACCCTCCAAGTCTGCAAAACAGAAATCAAAACAATTGTTAGATTAGGTAGTTATCAGGTTAGTAAACGTGGCAGAGAAAGTTATAAATATAGAATCCCAGCCAAACCTTATCCCCTCGTTATATTTTCTACAAAGCTCCCTAATAATTAATAATAACAAAATTACCCCGCTGGAACCTCCCATAATGGCCTATCCGCAACACATATGAAAAAATAAAAACATCGGGTGAGTAAATAACATTCAAGATTCTATGCTGATAATAAACTGTGATTCCTCTCTCTTCCTTACTTTTGCTGTCCATTCACGCCATATTACTCCTATTGAACATTTTCTCTTTTGCTCCCTCCATCATTCACAAAATTTTTCATCTTTTCTTTCACCCCTCATTTTCTCTTGCCTTTCTCTCTTCTCCTTTCATCAACTTCTCTTCTCCCCATTCCCTTTCTTTTTACTCTTTCCCCCTCTCACTAGCCCCTTTGATTTTTTGTGATCTTCCATCTCCTTTTTCAGAGTTTTCCCATAAGATATCTTGTGAAGTTTCCAAATACCTCATTCCCGTCTCTTCCTGGTTCAGTATCAAAAATAACAAATGCAGAGTAACAAATTCTACTCACCCCTCCGTAGGCATACATATTGTTGTGAGTCTGACTCGGGTTGACTTTCGAGAGCAAGAATCTAGCCTGTGATCCTCCTTGTTCCGTATCGATGTAACGCGGCATAGGAAACCTGGTTTGAAGAATTTCCTGGGCGTCATCCACTGGGGCTTGCAGCAGCTGCCTAAAGTTCTCGTATTCAGGCATGTCCTGATATTTGAGGTTACGCCATTGGGCTATTGTCTGAAAGAACACAAGAAATGTCAAAGGAACAACCTCTTTCTACATGTGTTAATTTTGCGTGCCTCTCTTTATCCCACTCTAGCTTCAAAATGTCTCATAATCAAAAAATCCCGACATAAACAGGATGATGCAGTTCAAATACTATATATTTTTAGAAACTTGAAACCTTATGCTGTGAAAAAAAGACCAAAGTATACCCCGAGGTCCCATTTTGTGTTACCCTTTTCGACTAAACACTCACCTCGCCATGGAATATCAGAATCTGGAAGAACGTGTCCATGAGCAGAATTCTATCGGGCTGGATGGAACTCGTATCCAAAAGCACAGGTTCCGGTGGTCCATTAAAACTGTAGCTGTAGAGTATCGGCTGGATCATGATCAGCGACTGCGTGAGATCTTCACGCATAAGCATGTGCCTGTAGAAGGACGTTTCGTCGGGAGAATTGTTGAACACCTGCAGGAACTGTGACCTTCTCAAATGGTACATGAACTGCGGGTAGAGGCTGAAGTTTTCGCCCAAGCGGAACGAGTTTGGGTCGTCCTTGTTATATTCCCCGAATTTCTGGCACTGAAAAGTACAAGATGATGGAAACTGTCACTGTCATTATTATGAGTTACAATTGTAAATAATCTTTCAACACAAATAGTCACTTTTTTTGCAATTTAAATGGAAACTTACCAGACGTATCAACATTCTATCCACCCATCTCAAGACATCAGGGCTATCGTCTGATTCGGCTCTGTAAACTGCCATCCTCGCCATTATCACTGCGGCTGCCTCCTGATCGAATCCAGCACTGACATGATGTATATTTGCGGAAGCATCGGCCCAGTTTCTAGCAACTGTCGTTACTCGGATCCTCTTTTGACCACTTGCATGCTAGAAAAGAGACAGTGAAGCCCCAAAATTGGCATTTTCTTTCAACAACTTTTGCCAAGACTACATTTTGTGTCTTTGATATTTCATGATAAAATATCATTATAATCATCAGTTGTTTTTACCGAAAATCCTACACATACCTGATATTGCGTGATGAACTGTATGCAGCCCCTTCCCCCTTGAGGTATGGGAGCGGAATGTTGGTTGACGACCTCGAAGAACAAGGCCATGGTAGTACTTGGAGTTACCGTACACATTTTCCACTGGACCGTGTTACCCATTCCTATTTCAGTGTCGGAAACCAAAGGATTCTTTACATTCAACGAAACACAAGATCCGATACCGCCTTGAACTGAAAACAAAAATCCAATCTTTGTTTTGCGAGTCCCAGTTTTTATTTTATCAATTTTGTTAATTTTGAGTTTATAAAATTTACACAACAAGAAATCTCTGAAAATAATGAATTTGTAAAGGTGAATTACCAGCAAAACTAGCTTACTTTTCAACTCCCTGGAACACTTGACCTCCAGAGTACCATTAAATGCCATCTTCAGCTCGTTTTTCTGGTCTTTCGAAAATATGCGCTGGAACGTTTGCTTGAACAGGGAAGAATTAAACGAGTCGCCCATGACCATATGTCCCCTGAAAAATAATTGATTTAAAAATACCCATTACAGTACCAACTGAGAAATCAATTATTATAGATGGCTAGTTTCTCTATATTAGTTCCTCTACTAGAAAAGAACAATTAGAAAAAGGACGACAATGAGAAGAAGAACGACAATGATAAAAAGAACTACAATGAGAAGAAGAACGACAATGAGAAAAAGAACTACAGAGAGAAGAATGACAATGAGAAGAAAAGAATATGAATAGAAAAGAAAAACGACAATGATAACGACAATGTGAAGAAGAACGACAATGAGAAGAACGACAATGAATAGAAAATAAAAATGACAATGAAAAGAAAAGAAGAACGACAATAGGAAGAACGACAATGAGAGAAGAAGAACAACAATGAGCAGAATAAGAACGACAATGAGAAGAATAAGAACGACAATGATAAGAATACGAACGACAATGAGAAGAATAAGAACGACAATGAGAAGAATAAGAACGACAATGAGAAGAATAAGAACGACAATGAAAAGAAAGAACGATAATGAGATGAAGAACAACAATGAGAACAAGAACGATAATTCGAGGAAATGTTTCCGATAGTTGGCGTTGCAATATCTGTCAAATATGTCAGTGGAATGGGGAAAACAACAATAAAAGCCATTTGATTCAATGTTAATTCAATTATTTCTATTTTGAATGTTTAGTGGTGAAATAGTGAAGTTGATTAGTGAAAGATGGTGCGTGTTGTGATCACTTTAGGGGATATTTTCGAATATATTGGAAATAGAAATAGGCCG